>JAIUZE010004247.1:0-100442 GCA_022085475.1 Heliosperma pusillum
GATAAAGGCAGTTTTTGGGTGACTTTGGTTTCTTTATCATGGTCGACCGTAACAGGAGGCTAAGTAGATTTTCACTGGGTCATTTCATACTGCGCTTGTATCTGCAAGATTCGAGTTGAAGAAAATATCCAACCTTTATCAGGATATGATATTTCTCAGGGCCACTCAAGGAGCTGTAACTGAAATGCATGGCCATGCTCGAATGAAGATTCGTTTATCAGTTAAGTTACTCTCTAATCGGGGAAACCACTCTTGATACTGATCACTTGTAAACTACGACCTTTGTGAATACGGACTTTGCAAATTGGTTTACATTGAGTGGGAGAAATTTATTATGGATATGAGCAGTGGCGGACCTAGGATTCCGAAAGCGGGGTGGCACAAATTTTTTTTCCAATCAATGTTGTCCGGTTGTTGTAGGCCAACATTTCTTCGTGCATCAATAATAACGAATATAGGACTCCAAATATAGTTAATTCGTATATATTACTGATATATCTTTGAAAAAATATTGGAACTGTCGATAAGTACTTATCTTCTATTTTAAAATTTCTTCAATTGATACATCGTGATTGAAATTGCCTTTATTTTTATTTATTTTTAAAGTAAGTAATGGTGGTTAAAATGTAGTTTCAATAAGTTAATAATTTCTCATATATTCCACGATTAAACTTGAGGGTTGTTATAATTGATTCGAGTAAAAGTATTTCCTTTCAGATAAATAATTGATTAAAATTGTCAATAATTTTAAAAGTATAAGATGACTATTCAAATATAGGTAAGTACTCGTAGGTTTTAACTATTACAACCTACAAGTGCTACAACTGCTAAATTTTGTAAAAAAAATGTATCCAATGGGAGTCGAACTTGGGAACACAAGGAGAAATCTTAGACTCTTACCACTAGACCAAGGGCAATTTACTTGTCTATTAATTACAATGCTAAGTATATATTGTGTTTACAGAAATTATGCAGTAGAATATAACATCACTTAATTTTTTCTTTTTGGGTGGTGGGGGCACGTGACGCCCTAGGACCCCACCTAGGTCCGCCCCTGGATATGAGAATCGGTTATCGCACATACACTTGTACGGACAAGTGGGAGATTGTTGGAGCCAGTGTCCTCCACAGTTAGTGCAATAATATAAATAAATCTCTGTAGGTTCACAGGGTATACTTTGTATTGTAATCAGTTGATTAACGTTTATCGATAACGGTTGGCTTGTTAGATAAGTTTGACGTTATTGTCATACAGATGGCGGTGATCAACTGGTCCCTAAAAGTCACACCTAAAGGATGTGATTGAGAGATGTGATTGATTGAGAAAATAATCATATTGATGCCTTATTAAATGACTAAAAGGTTAGTCGGTGTTTTGACTAAAAGGTTAGTCAATGTGATGATGATATAATTATTTAATAACGATTAAATAATGTTAGCTAAGACGAATTAACTGTAATTCGTAATTAAAGATAAAATGTTATATTTAGTTGTAGTATATAATGTGAGCTTAAACGAATTAAAATGTTAATTCGTAATTAAGCATAAACCGTTATATTTAATTAGCAGGATTATAAATATACCGATATTTATAATTGAAGTATATATATTATACGATTGTCATAATAATTGTTATGTTAATATATCCACTGCAAAATGTTGTAATGGACCTTATTAATGTTTGACAACATATTAGACAAATATAATATGTATAACATTATATTAAATGGAAGCTAATATAACCGAAAAAGAGTCGAAATACACTCTAGGAATTTCGGTCAAAATAGGTAACAAAATAAGAGAAAAATATCCCTTATTTTCTCTTATGGGTGCCGTGAGATAGGGGAGTATATGGAAGAGTTTTACTCATTTTCTAACTCTCTAATTCATTCATCATTAATTCACAACACAGAAAAGATACATACTCTTTTTCTCTCGAATTTTTCTAGCAATTACAAGGGCATATCTCAATCAGTCTTGGGTGTGACAATTAGGAGGATATCTACTTTGATATCTGTTCTTAGGCCGAATTTACGAGGACTAAAGGTTATTCCTAATCCCTTTGTTTATTATGCAATTTCGTTTATGACATGTTAATCATATAAATCGTAATTTCATTATAATCCTGTAAGATTAAAGGGATGTATACAGATATATTCCCACAAATATATGAGTCCGTGAGTCCAGTTATACAATATCACAGATTACACAAAACAATATCACTTGTTATAATAAACAATATCACGAAAAAAACAGCATAAAAGGGTTAAAAATATTTTATGTCATACTAATCGTCGTTGACGGCGACCACCCACCCACCAATAACAACGACGTATCTAAGCACCTACATGACACAAGCAAACAATTGTCCGGCACCGTCGTCACCCATTATTTATCCCATGTTTTCTTTTCAATTTTCATATTCCTCCCCCATACACATTACTCTTACTCGGAGCTCACACCACCTTCAATCCAACAAAATTTGTCATTGTTGTCGTTGCATTAGGGGTTTTGTCGTGGGGTATGAGGAAAAATGCCAGAGGCAAAGATGCTTAGTAGAGAGGAAATATGATTAAAAAAAGCTATATATAATAAACTTCGGTAAAGCACCAATAATAATGACTTTCCGGCATCAAAGGGCGAGGGAATGATGGTGTTTGTCGGAGTTTCGGTAGTGGAATCAATTGGTGTGAAAAAAAGTATGAGCAAAAAAAGTTAGTAATAGTGCGCGAAAAAGTAGTTCAGTGGTGTGGTATTGTATAGTATATCTCGTGATATTGTTTAGTATAACTTGTGATATTGTATCTGGACTCACGGACTCAAAAAGATAGGGTGAACTCACATGATCCTAATTCTATATATATATATATATATATATATATATATATATAGAATTGGGATCCGGTGAGAACCAATAAGATAATGAGAACCGTGAGAACTCCGCCTTACTAAATTTATTTTTTAAAACTAACGAAACATTTGGATTTGGCGTAGAATAGTATGGCTAGATAACATATTTCTTGGATATAGTCAGGTTCAAGTAAGTCCCTTAATTTAGATGAGTCCCTAGGTCCTCATTTAGACCATTAGATTTAACAAATTAATGGTCAAGATTAAAACAAAAAAAATAAGGGATAATATAAAACCATCCAAAACACAACCAAACCCTAATCACTTTAACAAAACATACCCACTTTTTCTCTCACTTCTCTCTCTTCCTCTCATCTCTCTAAAATTTCAGATTTAAACCCACCACCACCAACCTCACCACCTCCTCTCCCCGTCGGTCTCCCTCTCCCCGTCGGCCTCCCTCCCCCACCGCCCCTCCTGCCCTCCTCCTCCTCCTCTCACGATCCTCCTCCCTCCTCCTTCACGCCGCCTCTCCGGCGTCCTGGCGGCCTCCACTCGCCGGCCCTCGGCCTCCCAACACCACCTCCTCTTTTATTTTATTTTCAGATTTGTTTATTTTGGTTTTATTATTTCGGTGGTGGAGTGGTTTTTGGTGGTGTTGGGTTAGAAAGAAGGGAGTTCGGATGGTGTGGTGGTGGTGGTGGTGATGGTGGCGGTGTGTCACGGTGGCTGTAGATGGGGTGGTGGTCGTGGCTCTTGGTGATGTTATTGTTGGTGGTGGCCGCCACCATGAAATAAAGTTACACACTTGAAATGACCAAAAGTTCATAAAATTTGAACAAAGTTACAAAATATTTGACTAAAGTTACATAAAATTGTATAAATTCGAATTAATATATTTAAATCTAAACTAAAGTTACATAAATTTTGACATGAGTTACATAAAATTGGACTTAAGTCGTATATAATTCAATAAAAGTTAGCATAAAATTTAACTAACTTAAAAAAATATTAAGTTACTTTATTTTAAAAACTAAAATTATTTTGGTAAAATACTAAAATTACACTTATAAAAAAGTAAAGTTACATTCAAATTGTGTAACTTTATGTATTATGTAACTTTAATCCATTACCACTGTAATTTATGTAACTTTAATCCATTACCACTGTAACTTTACTATTATGCGTGTGTAACTTTATCAAATAGTTACATTCAAATAATTTATGTAACTTTAATCCATTACCACTGCAACTTTACTATTATGCGTGTGTAACTTATTATTTGAAGGTCTAATTTCAATTAATGTAATTTTAAGTAACTTTAGTATAATTTTATATAACTTTAGTCCAACTTTATGTAACTTTAACTTCAATTTTATGTAACTTCTTAAATTTTTATTAAATTTTAGGACAATTTTACAAAATTTTGGTCAAATTGTCTGTAACTTTAGTCATATTTCATGTAACTTTGATTTAATATTATGTAACTTTGGCAAAATATGTAAGTTTAGTCCATTATTTTATCACTTAGTTCACTTTAATCCCACAACCTCACACAACCACCATCACCACCGTTCAAGTCCACCTCCGTGACCCCACCACCACAGCACCTCCCTACCCCCACCAACACAACCCGTGCCACACCACCGTGACCCCACCACCGTGACCCCCACCACATACCAAATCTGGAAAAAAAAAATCATCACTCAACACCACCACAACCCCAAATCTCTCTAAAAAGACCAAATTTGAAAAAATAAAACAAAAAATAAAACAACATCACCACCTAAAACCACCAAAACACCAAATCTATAAAAAAAAAACACCACCCAACATCACAACAACACCAAACCTGAAGAAAAAAAAAAGGAAGGAGGGAGGCAAGGAGGGAGTGGTGGCAGGTGGTGTGGTGGTGACGAGGGCGAGGCAGGGGCGGGGGTGGCGCGACAGCTAAGACGCGGCAGGGGCGGCGACGGCGGGGCAGGTGGGAGGTTTGAGAGAGAAGTGGTGACTAGTGAGAGAAGGAAGAGAGAGAAGGGGACTGATTGTTTTGTGGCTTAGATTAGGGTTTGAGTGCGTTTAGAAGCTTTTATATGAGCCTTTTTTTTGTTTTAATCTTGACCATTCATTTGTTTGATCTAATGGTTTAGATTAGGACTCATGGACTCACCTAAGAAAGGTAGACTTATGTGATCCTATATATATATATAGAGTAAGCATCCAGTGAGTCTAGCTTCTTAGGTGAGTACAGTCCTATGAATAAGGACCATTGGATGAAGAAGATCCAACAGCCCTCATTCAGCCACGTCACCATCAAGCAATCTACAAGAAATATAAAAACTAAACACTAGCATCACAAGTCTCATTGTTATCTTAATTTTTCTCTCTCTAAAAACTTTCTCTATCTTTCTCTCAACTAAAATCGTTGAATACTGAACAAGAAAACAGGATAAATTATTTCAACCAACTTTCTTTCAAAAAACATTAAAATTCAGCGCAATCTCATCAAAATCAAACGAAGATCTTAAAAAAAAAATAAAGTCAAGATTCGATTTCATCCGTTTTTTCACATAAATAAGAGGTATAATCATTACTTTTCGCTATTTTTTGTAAAATTAAGTTGTTGTTGTTGTTGTTGTTGTTGTTGTTGTTGTTGTTGTTATTGTTGTTGTTGTTGTTGTTGTTGTTGTTGTTGTTGTTGTTGTTGTTGTTGTTGTTGTTGTTGTTGTTGTTGTTGTTGTTGTTGTTGTTGTTGTTGTTCTTGTTGTTCTTGTTGTTCTTGATTGATATGTTTAAATTGTTAGTTGATTTTTATTTAATTTAAGTTTCTTATTCAACAAAAAGTTAGGGTTCATGTTTCGCTCAAATTGATTAATTGATTTTTCGTCAAAAAACTATGTTTGATTTGTATGTGTATATTTTTTTGTCGATTGCAGTGTTTGTGCGAAAAGTTAGGGTTCTAACCTATACTTGTTTTCGTGAAAATTAGGCTAAATGCGATGATTAGCTTTCGTAACGAGTTATGTTACTGTGATAACGTTACTATAACATTATTACTGCATGATAGAGATGAGCTTGAAATACTGCATGTTATAACATTGTATATTCTTGTGTGTGTTTTTCCAATTAAATTTGATTACATAACATTGTAATAAACTCATATATAAATGATGTTACTGTAATATTGTTACTGGAATATTGTTACTGTAATATTGTTACTGTAATTTGATGCATAACATTCTTGTGTCTTCTCTCTTATCATTAAACCTCCAAAATCAACTAAAATCTAAAATAAATCTTCTAAAAATCAACACAAGATCTCCTAACTGTTCAATTGTGAATCTCTTACTTCCAATTCAAACATAATAAGAGGTATGAATCGATTATTTCTATGCTAATTTTCTTTAAATTATTTTTGTATGATATGAAGAAATCGTTCAGTTATTAAATCTTTCACTTATTGTTGATATTGATATGAAGAAAATACTAATTGATTTATGTGTTTCTTCGTGGTTTATTTTCGCTGAAAACATTAGGGTTAGTGATTTGTGAAAACTGATTAGTTGATATTCGATTTTGTTTTGCCCGTTATTGATATCAATGTTTCTTTATATTTTAATTTTCGCCTAAAAATTAGGATTGACGATTTGTAAAAACTGAGTAAATATTGGTCAATTTTGCCTTGCTTGCTATTCATACTTATACTTGTTTTCGTGAAAATTGGGGTAAATGTGATGATTAGCTTTCGTAACATACTTGACACATGTTAATGTAATAGTGTTACTGTGACATTATTACTGTACGATAGATATGAAATTGAAATACTATAGCCAGAACGTTTTTGAAGCAAGAGGGAAGTTACAACATTGTATATTTGATTTACGTATTGTGTTTTGTTCAATTAAAGTTGACTGCATAACATTGTAATTATAAGTTAATGTACTATTTTTACTGTATAATTATCACTAATGATGGACCAACCTTTCATATATGTTTAGTTATTAATGGTCGAATATTTTGTTTTGAATGTCAGAAAATTTGAAGACCATGGTTTGAGAAATCAACCAACACAAAAAATGGGGCGCAAGAAGACTGTATATACAAAAAAGAGCACGACAATGACTAATTAGTCATGAAGATAAGCATGAAGAAGGAAGCGTCATTGAAGTTGAAATGCTAGTTGCGGTTGTTAACATTCTTGTCAGATTTTGATGTAGATTATAATGTAGACTTATTGTAGACTTTTCAAATTATTGTGATGCGTTGTTGCGAAACATTTTACCATATCAGAAGAACCTGGACGGATCTGTATTCACTGCCTTTTGTTGATGAAATAAATTATAATTGGAACTTTTAATATTGTTTCCATGTTATTTTGATGAATCAATGATGTTACAGTAAAGTTACTTTACTAAGTAATGATGTTACAGTACCATTGATACAATTCATCATCAACTAAAAAAAAAAGAGGTCTGCACAACAATCTCTAATATACTAAACTAACAAAGTGGTGTGGACCACAGAATAAGTCATATTAGGTTATGTGGCCGCTTAAAAGGTTTACAAAACGATCTTAAAATAAATAGGCTATATGAGATTTGAACCCCTACCTATGTGCAAGGTTTGCACATCTGCTCCATTTGAGCTAATAGCCTTTAAACGAACTATTCAAACTTTTAAATGAGATGAATAACAATAGAGGTCTTGTCCTCTTATTAATTCAGGAAAATGACTAGGATTCTTTGAAAATTTTGTAACCAAAATATTATAATAGTTTATGATGTCATATATTTATGGTCTCTCATTAATTAGAGAATAGAAACAAGACTATATTACGCTAACAAGACATTCACAACTGTACAAGAAATCAATGTCAACTAACCCCATCAAATTCTCAATGCATTATTGTAACACAGGGCTAGCAAGTTCCATATTACTGTAACACATTAAACTGTTATTGTAACTTGATTATAACCATTAACGTAACAAAGTTAAACAAAGCACACAATTTCCTCAAAGAATAATCTTAATCCTTCCTAAATTGATCGACATAAGATTCATTAAAATTTCATCATGAATACTAAATTTCATGTATCGATTGCATTCCAATTGATGTTACAGTCACACCATTACCGTAACACTGCTACTGTAATACATGATATTCAGAAAATATTCCGCTGCAATGAAAAATGCAACTCCATAGCATTTGCTGCACATTGAAGGTGAAGCTTCCGTGAAAATATGCTTATGTTGAGTAAGAAGCAACAATAAGTCCCACAATCATAAAATAGGATTAATATACATCGTAAAAGTTAATTTTATGATACAATTAGCCAAAAAATTCATTTGATTCTTACAAATTACCTTAATTTTTATAGGTTAGTAAAAATTACAGGAAAACATCGAATAATAGAAAAATCAACATAAAAAGTGAGTAATAATTGCAAATTGTAATTGCAAGATACCTAATTCGAGATATTTTCGCGAATTTTTGTTTCTTACATTGAATGTATGAACTCATTACAATGTTAATGAGTGTTAATGTCAATGTTAGAACAAGATATGAACATATATGATTACGAAATGCCTTACTCAATAGAGTGTTGTTACTGCAGTACGTGAGTGATGTTACAGTAAGACTGTTACTCTATGAATAAACAACATGCAAAAAACATATTACGAAAATAAGAGATGAGGAGGAGAATATAATACTGTAACAATGTTAGTACCACAACAAGAGATTGAGCATACTGTAACATAAAAACAAAACAGTAATGTTGTTAATGAAACGAGGGACTGAGTTTAACCTATCATTAATACTATAACACTATGTTAACAAAGCATAGACAACAAAACATGATTCTGCTACAACAAACGTAGTTGTAAAGGTGAACATTGTAACGACTTTACAGTATCATTAATACTGTATAAATATGTTACTGTTAAGGTATTCCAATGCAACTGAAACATTGTGACGACAACGATGATAACAACAATGACGACGACGACAGAAGCAGCGACAACATCATCATCATCATCATCAACAACAACAACATCAAAGTACAAAATTAATAGCAAATTCCAGGAAATGAAAGGCAAAATAAAGTGACGCAACTAATTTGTAAACCTCTACTCATTAACGCAAAATAAAACAGAAAAACTATTACACACTATGTCGCACAAATAGAAGGATCTAAAATCAGAAATTTACCAAGTTTTTTCAATTATTAAACTGAATCAATCTTGAATTGATAGAACTATGAATTTCTCGAATTGATTAAACTAATAGAATCGTGAATCACTTGAATAGATAAAATTGACATTCTAAGTTGAATATCAATTAAAAAAATTGAAATAAAAAGTCGTTTTTTGTAAGTGAATCAGAATTTCGAAATCAAGTAGAACTAACCTGGAAATTGATTGAAGATAAGCGATTGAAATATACGAAATCAAAGTTTAATTGAACAACTCTGATTGATTGAAGCTTAAATTACAAAAAAGCGCATATGAACAGCAAAACGCATGTAATTTCAATGGAAAATTCCAGAATTGGGGGAAAATTTAGGGTTCTTAAGAAGAATGTGATTAGAGAGAGGGGGAGAGAGAAAGTCAGATTCAGTTATGAGGTCCAAATATTAAAAATTAGAGGGTTTTTATACGTCAGTCAAGCATTAATCTCAGCCCTTGATTTGTGCAAGATCTAACGGTGGAGAATCGCGGGACGTTCTCACCTAAGATATGTGGACTCACCGGATGCAATTTCCTATATAATATATATATATATATATATTATATTATATATATAATAGATTATATTATATATAGAATTGTAATCATTTGAGTCGCACCCTTCTTTTGAGTCCGTGAGTCCATCATACAATATCACAAGTTATACTAAACAATATCACGGGTTATACTTTACAATTTCATACCACTGATGAACAAATTTTGGCCACTATTACAAACTTCTTTTTCTCATACTTTTTTTCACACCAATCGATTCCAGTACCGAACCTCCGACATACACTATCATTCTCTCGCCCTTGCCTTCTAGCACATCACTATTATGGGCGTTTCATGGGACCTCTCTACTTAGCATCTTAGCCTTCCGTCATTCTTCTTCATAGCCGACGAGAGACCCTTAATTTAACACAAATAAAAAACACGACAAATTTTATTGTGATTGGTGGTGGTGTGAGCTCCCGAGTAGGAGTAATGTGTATGGGTGGAGGAATATGGAGATTGGAAATAAAACATTGGATAAATAATGGGTGATGACAATGGTGGATAAATGTTTGTTTGTGTCATCTATGCTCTTGGATTGTCATCGATATTGGTGGGTGGGTAGTGGTCGTCAACGGCGAGTAATATGGCATACAACATTTTAAACCATTTTGTGCTGTTTGTTTTCGTGATACTGTTTAGTATAACCAGTGATATTGTTTTGTGTAATCTGTGATATTGTTTCCTGGACTCACGGACTCAAATATTTAGATGGACTCACCGGATCCTACCTCTATATATATATATATATATATATATATATATATATATATATATATATATATATATAGAGGCAAGATCCGGTGAGTCCACCTAAATATTTGAGTCCGTGAGTCCAGCTATACAATATCACAGAATATACAAAACAATATCACTGGTTGTACTAAACAATATCACGAAAAAAAAACAGCACAAAAGGGTTAAAAATATTTTTTGTCATACTACTCGCCGTAAACGACCACTACCCACCAACCAATATCGATGACAATCCAAGCACATAGATGACACAAAAAAACATTTATCCACCATTGCCATCACCCATTATTTATCCAATGTTTTATTTCCAATCTCCATATTCCTCCACCGATACACATTACTCCTACTCGGAGCTCACACCACCACCAATCACAATAAAAAATTTAATTGTCATCGCTAAATTAGGGGTCTCGTTGTTGGTTATGAAGAAGAATGTCGGAGGCAAAGATGTTAAGTAGAGAAGAAATAGGATAAAAGAAGCTATATACAATAAACTCCGGTGAAACGCCGATAATAATGACTTTCCGGCATGCAAGGGCGAGAGAATGATGGTGTTTGTCGGAACTTCGATACCGGAATCAATTGGTGTGAAAAAAGTATGAGAAAAAAAAGTTAGTAATAGTGGGCGAAATTTATGTTCAGTGGTGTGATATTGTACAGTATAACCCGTGATACTGTTTAGTATAACTTGTGATATTGTATCCTGGACTCACGGACTCAAAAAGATAGGGTGGCCTCACATGATCCTAATTCTATATATATATATATATATATATATATATATATATATATATATCTCTATCTATATATATATATATATTGATTCATGGGTTGTCACTGTATACTTGTTCGATCAACTTATTCTCTTAAGAGGTGTTTGGGTGGAGTTCTCGAAAAGGGGATGAAATAGACAATTTGACTTTTGGTTTCAGCACTTTTTACATTCCACTTGTCCTCTTCAATGCCTCTCTAGTACCACCAAATCTACTAACATGCATCAACACCGCCACCACAAACCACCCTAACCAACACCACAACCACACCTAAGTGACCTAACCACCATAACACTAGTGGACAGTAGTGGTAATGATGCAACATCAAGGTATTGCAAGGGTGCAAGCAAGTGGAGATGATTTAGGGTTAGGGTGGTGGTGAGTTGTAGGGGTGTGCCGATGGAAGTGGCTTAGGATGGTGGTGAAATAAGAAGGGGTGGTTAATTTATATTGTATTTTTTTCACTCTTATCTATTTTGGTGACCAAACCAGTAGGGCAAAGTCGTTTCTTTCCCCTTGTATCCCTATCATATTCCATGTTCTTTTCCTTAGTAAAAACAAACAGTCCTTTAATGTATACTCATAAAGGATTTCCTTACATATATTTACGTATATTTTGAAGTATCGTATTATACTATTGTTTACCATAATATAAAAATAATATATAGTATATAGTATTATTTGAATATTATACATGTGTATTTCCTTATGAGAGAACTTTCTATTAAACTCTAATATTACACAACTTAAATAATGACTTCCTATCGAACACTCATTAGAAAGGGAGTATGACAAAAACTATACTTCCTTGTCTTAACCAAACAACTTTTATGCATTTCACATAAATTGCAATTTTACAAGAATTTAATTGTCATGTGAACTTTAACGAAACATGTCCATACGCCCTGTTTTGTTGGACTTAATTTTCTAACCTTTTTAGGAGCTAAACTATTTGAACTGAGCATATGGGAGAACTTATAGGACCATATGAATTGAACTAAATTATTATGAGCTGAACTTATAGATGCTGAACTTTCTGAATAAAACTGATGAGAGAGAACTTGTAGAATGATATTGGATTGAACTAAATTTTATGAACTTAACTTACCAAGCTGAAATTATAGGAAATTTGGTATAATTGAACTGAACTTAAAGAAGCTAAAAATTAACTTAGAGTTAAAATTTTCTAAATATAATTTTATGTGAATTGAACTGATTTACTAAGTACAAAATAAACAAGGCCTTAGTCTCCCTATCATTTATGTAAGCTTTGATAATTCATGGTTGCGTAAATGTTTTTTTGCCAGAAATAAAATCAAGTTTTTGCATACTAAAAGCATGACTCACTAAGTCATAGTACATACTTAGGTGTAGTTTGATTGTCAAACGAGAATTGATTTCACAAAACATTCGTTGTTATCCAGGAGTTGAATTCATGCGGGAGTTTCTGTCATTTACTATTATGGAGGAATTGACAATACCTAAGAAAAAATTCATGTAGTTTTTGGCAGAAAACAACCTCAATTTTATAGTGACAACCAAACGACCCCTTACTACAATACAAAACCTAAAGCTACCATATACTTTTTCTGTTCCATTTGATTGTATACGTTTGCCTTTTGGGCACTATTCATAAGTGAGAAGAATCGTTAATACAACTTCTAATATGTAACATAAAATATAGTCATGTGAGATCTTGTTAAAATTGTCTTTTTTCGAGTACAATGTTAATATCAAATTTTTAAAATTTTTAGTAATAGGTAACTAAAGATATAAAAAAAAACAAAATGAGCATTGACATACGTGATGAAGCAAGCGTATACAATCAAATTGAGCGGAGAAAGTCTGCTTTTGTAATTGTATTAAGATTAGGATTCTCCTAACATGTTATGATAATATGTTGTATACTTTCCCATATTCCACTTATTAACTTGTGCCATAAGAACACACGATAGAATAAACGATTATAATAATCTCGTTATTATACAATAATTCTCTAATACTAAAATAAATAAATAATGTACGAGTCTCATACTCTCATCAATGCAATACTTCATCCGTTCCAATGAGTTGTATACGTTTGCTGTAGTGAAAAAGGGGGGGGGGGGTAGTATCCTTTCTGGAGGAGGGTCATCTTTCTGAAGCAACAAGTACCATGGCTGAAAATGGGAGGCTAATTAGTTAAGTCCTTACAAGGCAAATGGTGAGCATTTTGGGCAAAAAAGGTGGAGACCAAGACAAGAACTTGGCAGTCAAATGAGTCCAAGACAAGGACGGGCCAACTACCTTGGCAAGGTGCAAAAAATCAACTCCAACGGGGGAGCAATAATTCATGGTTGGCAGCCATGTTTACAAGGCCTAATGGTGATCACAAATCCAAATATTCCACGAACAAGCAACATCACATGGTCCCTCTTATGTCTCATAAAGAAGCCAAGCCAAATGAAGGACAAGGACAAGAGTTGGCAGCCAAGACAAGGACATGGCAGTCCCTTGTCTCAGCCAAACAAAGCCATGACAAGGACAGGTCAGCCTTGGTAAGACAAGGACACGACTATGACAAGGACATGACAGCACCTTGGCAAGACCAAGACACGGCCATGACAAGGTCATGACAGCACCCTAGCAAGATTAAGACAAGTCAAGACAAGGCCAAGGGGCCCCTATCTCAGCTTGGACAGTATATCTCGGTCTGGACAGTCCCTTGGACTGTTTAGACTATCCTTTATGATGTCCTCTTGTTTGTATTTCTTTATCATATTGTCCTTTTGTTCCTTTTAATTATAGCCATTATATATAGATTTTTAGATGAATGGATAGGATGTAATGTGAGCCCCTATATAAGGAACTCACCACCCCATGTAATATTTAGTTTTTGATAATGAATTAAAAGAGTAGTGTCAAACACAAACTTGTGGGTTAGCTCAAGGAGCACCTCGTCACAACCAATAGTGGCCATGCCTTTCTTGGTTGTTCGATTAAGGGAGGTTAACGTGTGCTAGGCTGCGGTTAAGCTCTCCTAATCGGCCACGCCTGGTGGTTACCCTGTGCTAGGTTGTGGGTAATCGACCTACGTATGTTAGTGAGGGTAGTTTAGTTATGTGTTAGGCTGTGAGCTAAGCTAAACTTGTTGTCCAGGTTAAGGTCTAAGCTTGTGCTTGTCTGTATTTTAGGTCTTAATCATATCGAGCTTGAGTTAGGGAGGTAAACTTGTGTGGTTTAACTCCTTAGGTCGAGTATGTAGGTTGTGGGTCGAGCTATGAGCTAGTCTGGTGGCCCTTGGTTCACAACCATATCTTTCATGTTTTTCATAGGCTTAGAACACAAATAAACCCCTCATAAGTCCTCCTTTTGTTGTGCCACTTTTGGGACATCCCCTTGGTTGTCTTTTGGACTATTGGTCATTCATGGGTCCTTCACAAAAACGCATAGACCCCTCCTCATTATGCTTCATTTGCTTTTTCACGTATGTCAATGTTCGTTTTCTTTTGTTCATATCTTTAGTTTCATAATATTACCAAAAATTAAAAAAAATTGATATTATTAATGTACTCGATAAAACAAATTAGACAAGATCTCACATGACATATCTTTTAAGTTATATATTATAAATTATATTAAAGATTCTACTCATTTACGAATAGTATCAAAAAATCAAATATATACGATTCAATAAACAAAGGAAGTATATTCCAAGGGACCAAAACCTATTCTTCTATCGTTGTCATACACTCGTACGCAAGAAACGTATTTATTAAAAGAGTAAATTAATAAAAACTCCCTTTTATAAACCACTTTTCTAAAATAACTCCCTTTTAAAAACTTTTTAATAAATTACTCCCATAAAATATTCTCAGGTCAAAAATTACACCCAAATTGACTTTACGAATAAAATGGCTATTTTATGACCGGTATACCCTTCCTTTGTTTCCTACCCAAAACTCATATTTCTTTTTCCATTCCCTCTCTTTCTTTCTCCTACCTATACATCCGTCTCTCTCTCATCTCTCTCTCTCTCAATCTCATTTTCCCCCAAATAGTCGAAATTCGATTGTAGATGAAAGCTACCGAGTTCTTCATTATTATTTACTGTAAGTTTCTTCGCCTAATCTTATTTTCAGTGATTTAGTTTTTGTGTTTGAAACCCTAATTTTTTGTTTAACTAGTTGCGAATCATAGTTTTTTTATTCATGTTTCTGGGTTTAATTACGCTAATTGCTGTGTTTTTTAAGAATGTTTATAGGTTTCTATCCCTGATGTTGATGTTTTTGTTAAGTTCAATTTTGTGTTTGAAACCCATTTTTCCCCAATTTTTGGAGTTAGGAACCCTAATTTGATACTATTTTATCTGGATTTGAATCCCCCAACCCTAATTCCTTAATTGAGAGAGATATAGAAGAACATACCTTAATTGGGGAGGAAATGGGGAAATGACGAGGAGGAAATTAAAATTTATAAGTAAGGTGAAGAAATGGGGAAAATTTATAAGTATGGTGAAAAAATGGTATTTAAGGAAGAAGAAGGGTATTTTCGTCCAAAAATTAGACTTTAAAACTGAAAATTCAAATTATGACGGAAATGGAGTCGAAATGGTCAATTTGGGTGTAATTTTTGACCTGAAAATATTTTATGGGAGTAATTTATTAAAAAGTTTTCAAAAGGGAGTTATTTTAGAAAAGTCGTTATAAAAGGGAGTTTTTATTAATTTACTCTTATTAAAACAATAAGGGACCCATTAATTAAATATACGAACGTGAATAATGAAAAAAAGTTGCCATATTTAGACAGAATAAGTCCATACATAAACCCAAGAAGACTTGCCATATTTGATATGGTGATATCAGCTTAAAAATCTAACAACCCTTTACAATAAATATAGTCAATTTCCCACTTTTACTTTAACCGACAATTGTCTGTTGTTTCCGGTTTCCATAATTCCCCCAAAATTTCCTCAATCTTCGCTTCCGTTTATCTCGCTAACCTAATTAAATTTAATTACCGTTACGGTATTCTACTATTTCAATTCGTTGACGGGAGTTATATTCCTAATTTAATGTGATTTTTCAGTTTTTAGAGTTTTCTTGGATTTGATTTGTGTTGAAGTTGCAAACTTTGGTGATCGAGCAATGGCTTCTTCTTCGTCATTGGAGCGGACAATGGCAGACTTGAGGACGGCGAGTTTAGTAGTCCATAAGCTTGGAGAAACGGTCGACAGTTTTCAGGTACAAACCTTCTCAATTTTCACTCTTATCAATCAATGGCGGAGTTGTCAGGCGTCATTTACTGAAATTCACAAGTCACTTGAATGTAAAGTTAAGGAATTGGAGTGTAAAGAGAGAGATATCGCTGTCGTTGCGAGTAAGTTGCATTGTTTTCGCGATGAGAATGAATTGAAGCGGAAATTGTTGGAGGATGGGGAGAGGTCGTTGAGTGAAAAGATTAAAGAAGTGGAATTGAGACAGAATGAGGTGAAGAAGTGGTTGGAATTGATAGGGGCGCAAAAGAGAGGGATTAGTGAGCGGTTAAAGGTTGTTGAGGTGAAGGAGAGAGAGTTGTTAGAGGGTTTGGAGCGAGTAAGGAAGGTCGATGAGGAAGAGATTAGGGTTAGAAAGGCTGAATTAGAGGTGAATGAGTGTTGTAGAGTGGTTGAATTGGAGAAAAGTAGGCTTGCCGAGCTTGCTAAAGAGTTGGAGAGTAAGGAGGAGCGAATTGGTGAGCGTTGTAAGAAGGTTGAATTAAGAGAGAATGTAGTTGATGAGTGTTGTAAGAAGGTTGAATTAAATAAGAAAGGACTTGATGAGCGGTGTAAGGAGTTGGAGTTGAGGGAGAGGGAGATTAAAGAGCGTGAAGAGGAGTTGGAGTTAGTGGAGAGGAAAATCAAAGAGCGTGAACATGCATTGGAGGCTGAGGAGACAGGATTGGACGAGAAAAAACGAGTTATGGGTGCTAAGGAAATGAAATTGATGAAGGATCACCAAGCATTAGAGTTGAGAGAACATGAATTGGACGACGTGCATAGTTTGCTAGAGTTACGAGAATTTGAGATTGACGAGACCTTGAAGGGAGTGGCATCTAAAGAGAAAGAGTTGATGTTAAGAGAGGAGGAAGTGAAGGTGAAACTTGATGTTCTAAAGTCGAAAGAGAAGGATATTATTGAGCATTTGAATCGCTTAAATGTAAAAGAGGGTGATTTGAAGGATAGTTTTAGAGCGCTCGAAGACAAAGCAAAGGAAATGAATGCTCGTTTTGCAAGCCTCGTTGCAAGGGAGGAAGAAATTGATAAGCGAAGTCGTGATGCGGAAACGAAAGAGATTCAAGTGAAAGCACAATGTACGGTGGTAGAGGCGCGGGAGGGGATATTGAAGGAGCATTGGGAAATGTTGGAGTCGAAAGGGAAGGAGGTCGACGAGCGTGATAAAGCTATGGAGTTCAGAGAAGTCGAAGTGGAAGCATTACGCGGAGGACTAGAGTTGAAAGTTGGAGAAATTGAAAAATTACGCCGAGAACTAGAGTTGAAAGAGGGAGACGTTGAAGAATTACGCCGAGGACTAGAGTTGAAGGGGAAGCAAATGAATGCGGATCTCCATAGTTTGGGGTCGGAACGAAAACAAATAGATGAGCGTTGCAAAGAGATGGAAGTGAGGGAAAAGGAAATTAGTGAACATTACAAGGAAATGGAGATAAAAGAAAAACAAATGAATAGGCGTAAGAAAGCTTTAGAGTTTAGAGAGAAGCAATTGGACAACTTAAGTAAAGAACTAGAATTGAAAGAAAAAGAATTGAAAGAACTTTCTAAAGGGCTAGAATTGAAGGATAACCGATTCAAGGAGCTTTCTCAAGAAGTAGGATCGAAGGATAAGCAATTGAATGAGCTTCCTCAAGCTCAAGCTTCAAAGGAAAAGCAGGATAAAGAGCTTTTCAAAAATCAAGAACGTAAAGAGAAGCATATTATCGAGACTTCTAAAGTTCTCGAATCCAAAGATGGTCGTTTTCAAGGAATAAATTTGGAAAAGAGGCAAATGGATGGACATTTTGCAGGTGATTACGATAAAGAGTCTGAGTTCACAGATAAAGATAAGAAGATAAATGTTCCTGTTGAACCAATGGTATCGAGTAGAAAACAAGTAATTCAGCTTCATGGGACGCAAGAAGTTCATGGTGTCGAGCAGGAAAAAGGGTGTTCAGACATGCTGGAGTTGAAAGGGAAGCAAATGGCAGATGGAGCTCTGAATCTGAAATCGAACCAAACCAGTAATCAACGGGATATCCCTGCGCTGAAGGACGACCAGAAAGGTGATATACTACACAAATCAAAAGAGAATCAAATTGCAGAGCTTCACAAAGTGCAGTCACAACAGGAGAACCAAGTCAATGGCATTGCCGAAAAGTCTGAAGTAGGACAGAAGCGCAATTGTGAGAGCAATTCGGTAGTCAACAGTAATGGGAATGAAAGTGACACTTCTACCTTTAGTGCAATGGATGGAAAGACCTTGCAGCTGTATCTAAATGAGAGAATCAACAGACATGGATTTGTGAAAGAAGAAATTGTTGAGGTTCTTAAGTCAACATCTAACCCTGCCAAGCTGGTACTGGATGCTGTTGACGGTTTTTTCGCACCACATTTGAGAACAGATGGTGTATCATTTGAAGCAAGTGTTGTTAGGAGTAGTTGTTTGATGTTGTTGGAACATTTGATGGACATACAACCCAAAATCAGCCCCGATGTGAAGAAGGAGGCATTAAAGGTGGCAGTCAAGTGGAAAACGAAAATGAAGGCGCAGGGAGAAAGTGAAGTTGCCGTGGTGGCCTTTTTGCTGCTTTATATCATATATAATATGGATACTTTGTTTAAGGAAGATGAGCTTAGGAGAATGTGTGGGATGGTTGATCAGCACAGGCTAGCACCTCGCTTGCGTCAAAGACTAGGCCTGCATAAGGGACCCAATGGTAAGCATTCAAATTGTGGCCTTTTACTAGTTTCTGCCAAGTGGTTGACTGTCAATTCTCCCAGCCTTCCTATGTTTACATGATTTTTTAGTTTATTCTTAGTGCTCAGGTAAATACGTTTCCATTCTCTCTTCAGTTTTTTCTCGGTGCTCAATGAGATTTTAAAATGTTTCTTTGTTTATTTTTGGAGGACAGAGTTGCTTCTTTCATTAATTGCAGGAAGATTTGCTTTTTACAACATTTGGATGTTTTTTGCTTACATATGTTATTGACATTGTACTTGCTTTGTATAATGTCTGGGCTCTTCTCTTTTTAAGATCTTTACTTATGTTGTTCCTTTATGTTAAAAATGAATTCTCAGTTTTAACTTTTTGCATTTGCATTCACATTTGCTAGAGAGCAGCAGTTTCCAAGATGCAAATAAGGAGTCGCTTCAGTCAACAAACCTACAAGCATCCAATGCAATAGATTCAGGCTCTGTGAACATTTCTGCTAGTATTCATTCATTATGCAGAAGTATGGATGGGCACGGTGTGAGATCATATCTTATAGAGCATGTCAAGGAGTACAAATTATTATGTGACAAGATTTTGGATGCTCTAAGATATGCAACTGACCCGGCAAAACTTGTCCTTGATGTCTGTCAGATTTCTGTGATAGATCTTGACAAGACTCGCTCTGATGTCAACAACACTGCTTGCATCTTTCTATTGGAACAATTGTTGAAATTGTCTCCGTCAATTGCTCATGAGGTGACGCAGGAGGCAAAAAAATTTGCTGATTTTTTGAAAGCTAGATTGAAGGAGAGGAGCATTCCCATAGATCATTTTAAATTTCTACAATTTATAGCATCATACAAGTTGGCAAAATCTTACCCACCAGATGAACTTCTTTCATATCTTAAGGTTTTGTACCATGGGATTGAAGTTTACCGACCAGATGAAAATGTATATTTATGCTTTGCTTTGGGAATCGCAAAGAAAATCCCAGGTACGTTTGTTAATCTTCTTTGTAGAGTTTAGTGCTAAATATATGAAAAACTGTAATACGACAATTGTCATTACCACTTATTTCCGAATGTAGGACACGTTTCATGAAAGTTATTGTAATTTTTTAGAGTTTTTGCTGGGTCCGACGATTTTTTTGTTCCCAAACCATATTTCCCCCCACTAATTTTTATGTTTGATAAACAACTGTTTAGCACGCTTGGGAGATGTCATTATGCGTCAATTTGGAAACAGCCTTTGAGGTGTTGGGTTAGATGATGATGTTGACAAACAAGTAAATTAAATGTCCAGTATTCTGACATTAAGACCCTAACATTCGAGGTTATGGCTTTCGGAGAATTTGCTTGGAACCGCATCCATTTTAGTTGAGAGAAACTATGAATGATGGTGTTATAATAACTATTTCAACATATCCACTAGTTTGCATTTCATCCATGTTTTAAATCAAGAAGGGAATATAAATCTGTGTTATTTCCTTCAATATTTCAATTCAATTCAGTCGATCATCTAGCTTTGAAATGTTGGCGCCATAGTATGACTAAAATATTTAGTTCCCAAATGTTGATAAAATGTCTGCTTTCTCCACGTATCAACAATACCTTTTCAAAATGCTGATGTATAATGATTTGAATGAGAACTGACGCCCCATGTTCTGTATTGAGCAGGTGTTATCAAGTCTTTTATCGATCAACAAAAACGCCTTTTAGCAGTTAAGTACATATGTGTGTTTAAGCTGGAACAAATGTTCCCACCAGTGCCTTTACTGGAAGCCCACCTGAAGATTGTAAAGGAGAAGGTGGATCAGAGATGCAAAGAGGGAACCATTAAAGCTAAGGTATCCCCATTGCCATATTTTTCTGTTGTATGAGATGAGTGTTTGATGTCTTTTCCACTTTTTGATATCTTTATATTATATTTAGTCTTCACAAATTTTTGCACCAGAGTCTCAATGTGTGCTGGTCAGTGTGTGTGCTGGTCTGGGAATAAGTTACAGATTGCTTTGTTACTCTTATTTCCCCAAATTATGGGGGAAAGATCTTGGAGGAGGGTGGTGGGATGTGGTAGGATGCGATTGTTAAGGACATTGTATATGAGAGTGATGGGTTTCTTAGAAACTTTTGTTGTTTATTGTAGTGTATGTACTAGTAGCAGCTTGTACTCCTATTTGTTTACACAACCTCCCTCCAACCCAAATTTATTATCACCATTTAGAAGTCAATCAAAGTCAACTTTTACCGGTAATTCTCCAAATATAAATACAGGTTCAATGAAAAGTTGTCACCTTCGATTTATTGAAACAATAATTCTTTTAATTTTTTCTTTCAAAATTTGTGACTACTCTGGCTAGTATATTAGAAAATAAATTTATTGGTCCCATTATAGTCAATTAAACGGTGATAATGTAAATGGATAGAGCGAGTACTTTATGTCTTCAAGGACTTTATTACTCCTTGATTTGTTTTTTCAATCTTCATAGATGGTGCAAGTGTAATTTGTAACTTTTCACAGATTGACGCTGAGAATATGGAATCAATGGCTCTGAAAAATGTTATTACATGCATTTATAACTTTAAGCTCGAGTTAAAACTTGCACCAGAACGTTTTGTAGCCCGCATCAAAGAGTTGGAAAAGGAAAAGGAAAGGAGGTTGGATGCAAAGTGTGCAGGCAAACGAAGTGCAAATCCTGGGCCTTCTACAGAGACTTCATTACAGCCTGTGAAGCGTCCTCGAGTAGGGGCAGTTCAGCACGGAGTGGCTCCTGGTTACTCGCCACAATATCCTCCTGGCCCTCCACTTAGGTCACATCCTTTTGATACGCCAGATTTTGTTAGACAAGTGTCCAACGGGCCGAACCCACATTTCAACTCACTTAGTAGTGGGCCTGGTGGTCAGGGAATCTTGTCTCCTGAACCTCCTTGTTATTTTACATCTGGTAGAAAGTATCCTGTTGCTGCTCCAACACCCAGTTCCGGAGGTAAGGCTTTTTTTTATTAATTTTTTTTTATCTTGTTACTTCCGACATTTTGAATTTCTTTTTCTCTGTTAGCCTTTTTTGTAGTGTGGTGGGCTTATATGATTTTGTTACAGAAAGATGTCTGTCATAGCAGAGTTGAAATTTTTTGTTTTGATTTCTTTTGCTTTTTATTTGCTCTCCTTTGAACTGAATCGTTGTGACGTGGAGTCTCGGGATACCTACTTTTGGAGTTGAAAAAAATCTAAAAGTTTCTATACAAACAATGATTTTGATACTTTTAAAGTGACTCGCCCCCTACCTCCCGGCAGCTTATGCATCATTGAATGATATATAATAAAACCACTTCTTGAAAAAAGAAAAATTGGCTCCATCGAATGCCCTAGTCTTGCCTTTGGGTTTGTATGTCACATGCCATATCCGTTTTTTTCCCGCAAATTCTCTCTTCTAAGGAAATTCTTTGATTTAAACTTTTAACCATGTTCATCACACAATGGTCAGTGAATTTTCAAGCTTGGACAACTTCATATCATTGGAGATGTTAATTTATGGAGCATGCTTATCATGGAGGCTTGTTTGTCTAACGCTTGGGTTTTCTCTTGAATTAGGAAATGGTCTGGCTTAAGTTTAGGCATGGTGGTTGTATGTAGTACGTGAGTAGTGATGGCTGTAAATATTTCTTCGTGTAAGAAGTTGTTTGTGTAAAAATGTTGAAAGATCGCCACATTGGCATAATTTCATTTTAGTTTCACTAATCCTCTGTTTGGATAAGAAAATTTGGGAGAAAGGATGAGCGAATTTCAGAGGAAGATAATTTGCTGTAGAGTTTTTCATACCAGTAGGTCTTGCTTAAGTCCTTCTTAAATTAAGACATCTCACAAGCTTCTTTCGTTTTCATCTTTATTTAATTCGGTTATGAGAGTCGTCTTAAATTAAGACGGTCTTAAATGAAAATTTGTGTTTTCCTATATATATATTTATGCCTAGTTTATAGGAATATTGCACACAACCACCCCAATTTTGATGTATCTTGCGCTTCTAATCCTAGCTTGTCAATCTTCCATTACCATGCCATATATGATTAACCAGCATTTGTGAAATCGTGTGTGATAAATCCGTCTGGTAATTCATCGAAGTCTTTTCTTGGAGTTCCCCTTTTCATGTTATGCTTTTAACTTCAATTAGTTGGGTACGTTATTCGAATTGGTGCGTTTGAGTAAGATGTCTTCTTTAAGAACTTTTCTTCAGTTCTGGATTCTGTTAGTTTATGTTCTATATTCAGTAAGTCTCCCTTACGACGGATATATATATCTGTCGCAAGCTTCTAATGGGTCAAATTTTCTCACTTGGGTAAATAAGACAAAGCATAGGGAATCCCAAATGACTTGTCTTTTCCTACTCAAGTGGTAATACTTGACCCGTCTCAAGCTAGGATATGCCTGTCACAAATGAGAATTTATGTTCTAAATTAGTTATCCTATTTCTAAATAAAGTAAGTGAAAATAGTGAACAACCCACTATACCCCTAAGTAATTAACTTCTCCTTTTCCATTTTGCTTGTATCTTGTATTTAGGTTTATACAAATTCTCATTTAAGACGGAAATTATCCGTCTTAAGGGCTTGTTTATTGGTCAAGAGTCATTTATGATATTTCACCAATTTTCCTTAAATATGACCTTTATCAAACTAGGACAATAAAAATGGGATGGAGAGAATAATTAAAAGTTAATTACATGATTTTTTTTGCTATACTACTGTCAAAAATTTATTTTTACAGGCATGAGTTTTAGCCAAGGAACCATAGATTCACTTATTTCCACTGTCCTCAAATTAGCGGGAAGTTTACGATTGCATTCAGTAGTTTAGAACTTCAGTTCCAATCAGACTTTTAATTATAAGAAGTAACCTTTGTTGTTTGTTTTCATTGTTACAGACCTCAGAGGAAGGAAAGACAAGAAGCAAAAATGGAAGAAGAAAAAAGCACGTTTGGTAAAGAAAGTATGGAGGAAGAAGGGGATGAAGGAGCAACCAAGCTGAATGAGAACAAAAATGTGCAAGTAGTTTTATACTTTTATGTGGTGCAAGTTCACTTGTCACTCATTCCAATTCAATGTACCTATTTGCTGTTGGTGGTTTTCGAGGCAGCGTTATGATCGTGTTTTCTTGCTTTATCTGAGTAGCATATAGAATTTTTCACAAAAATTTAATTTTTATAAAAAATATTTTTGTGACAAAACTAAATATGTTACTCCCTCCATTTTTTAATGATCTTCCCATTTTGATATGGCTCAACCACCAAGGAGTTGTGGGTTAGTGGCAAGTGGGCCGCATATTTAGCAAAAATCAGTTTATTGAACATGTGGGGTTAGGCTTAAACTTTCCTATACATTGGGTACTCCAAAAACAAAATAAAAAATTGAGGGAAAGTACACATCTCTTTTCCCAGGTTTTATTAGAAAAGGGAGGAAATGAAATTTCCAACAAAAGTTTGAATTTTCTCCCAAATTACATTCATATCTGTACCATCACCATACAAATGGGTATTAGTGTTACACAACCATTACAACACTCCTTATTTAGCTTACAAAAAATTTACACAACCAAAAAAAAAATTACACTTACATAGTTTACATAATCAGTGTACTTTAGAAATTACACAACCAAAAACAAAGATTACACTTTTATAGTTTAGATAATCACTGTACACAAATTACACAACCAAAAACAACTAAGAAATGAAAAAGCCAAATCTAACTGATGATGAGAGGCATAGAATTGTGTGCCTTTGTTAGAGAGCTGCAAAAACGGAAAGCCTGCACATGGGAAAGTGCAAGATGTGGCAGCCATGTTTAGTGTAACAAGGAAATACATTTTCAATATATGGACAAAAGCAAAAAAAAAAAAAACAGAGAGAAGACCAAGTGCCTATCAATGTGAGGAGTAAGATAGCAGGGAAGAAGGGGAGAGAAAGATTACATTGTCCAGTTGAAGTGATAATGGGACTAGATGTCTAAAAAAGAACAACACTTAAGAGATTGGGAAAGGCCATTGGTCATGCACCATCAACATGTCACAGATGGGTGAAACAAGGGCTCATCAAGTCTCATACAAATGCAATAAAACCATATTTGACCCAAGACAATAAGCATCTTAGGTTGCATTTTGTCACGGGTAAACTCGTCTTTGATAGGCTGCTAAGGTGTATCTATGAACCATATTATTCATATTGATGAGAAATGGTTTTAAATGACAAAACCAAGCTGCAGATACTATATTGGCAGCCATGAGTCATTACCATACAGAAGTTGTAAAAGCAAGAGGTACATTAATAAAGTAATGTTCTTGGCTGTTGTTTCAAGGCCAACATTCAAAGAAAATGGGGAGGTTCTATTTGATGGAAAGCTTGGTATATGGCCATTCACATACCAAGAACCAGCAAAAAGGAGAAGCAAGAATAGAGTTGCTGGTACAATTGTGACTAAACCAATTGAATCAATCACCAAGAAAGTGACAAAAGACACATTGATCAATTTATTGATACCATCAATAAAACAAAAATGGCCAGAAGGAGCATCAAAGGAGATAAGCATTCAACAAGATAATGGAAAATATAAGGAGTTCATTGAAGCAGCTACTTCAGATGGATTCAATATCAAGTTAACACAACAGCCAGCAAATTCTCCTGATTTAAACATATTAGACTTAGGTTTCTTTAGGTCTATTTAGTCACTACAAGAAGAATTTCCAGCAAGGACAGTTGAAGAGATGGTGAAGAATGTACAAGACGCATATGACTCAGAAACAGTGGAAACATTAGACAATGTTTGGCTAAGTTTACAAGCTTGTATGATGGATATAATGAAACTTAAAGGGCACAATAACTACCCATTACCACACTTAGCAAAAGCTGCACAAAGAAGGCAAGGAACACTTCCAAGAAATTTAGAGGTTGATGAAGAATTAGTAAGGGAATGCATACAGTTTTTAATCACATGTGGATTGATACAAGACTTAGAACAGCTTATGTTAGATCTAGGTATCCAAGTTCCCTTTTGAACAAATATTGTGGCAGTTTGTATGACAAACAAACATCCTTAGGCAAATTTTGACATGTTTGTTTGTCTATTCAAACAGCACATGCATTAATTCTGTTTTTTGCTTAATGAACTATGTAATTTTTGGTGACATTTGGGAAATGAAAATTAATGGGTTGTTTATATTTGATGATTAATGCAAGAACATAATGCACAATTACTCTCAGCAAGCAAATTGTCCTCATCAAGATGACTTATTCATGGAACCTCTAAATAAGAGATCTTCAACATGAACACTCATTTTGGTGGCATCAAATACAGGCCATGATCAAATGTAGTACCACCAACAATAAAAATAACAAAATTTGACTACTGATCCAACATCAGCCAACAGCCTCTCAGTCCAATTGGACTTTCATTGAGTAATGTGACCTCCTACATGAGCCTCATCAAGAGGACTAATTCATGGAGCCTATAAATAAAAGAGCCTCAACATGAATACACCTATTGGTGACATCAAATATAGGTCATCAAATGCAGTAGCAGTAGCTAAAACCATAACAAAAACCGACTGCTGATCCAACACCAACATCAACCAACAGCCTCTCACAATTACTCTCAGCAAGCAAACAATCCTCATTGAGTAATTTCAAAAATAACTAACCAACATAAACACTAAGAAGAAAGAGTACCTCAACATGGCTACATACAACCTAATTAAATTAGTGGCAACAACATGTACCTCTTCTTTGTGAGTATAATGTTGGGTAACCTCTCAGTCCAAAATAGACATTCATTGAGGAATTATCAACATCAACAATAACCAACATAACCCAACACCAACTAATCCATCAAACATCGTCAACAATAATCATTACCCAACAGCAATAAACCCAACAAATACCATCAGCAAAACCAACATGAAAAACCAACAACAAAACCAACACTCACATCAATAAGAGACATGACACAAATAACCAGCATACAGCCAAACCAATAGACATTCTTAAATAGCTACTCGGAAACCATCAAAACCAACATCATAAACCAGAAGTAAGTGGGTAGATTCCATCACAAACAAAAACTAGAAACACATAGCAGTAAACAGACCAACATCAAAAACCAGAAAAGTATCAACATCAGAAACCCAGAGCAGTAAACAAAAAATAGCATTAACAGCATGACACAAACCAACATTAGAAACCAAAAATAAGTAGATTCCATCACAAACCAACATCAAAAACTAGAAATCAATAGAAAATAGCATCAACAGAAAATACCATCAAGAGCATGACACCAACAGCATGACACACTGACAGAAAGCAACATTCTTAAATAGCAAATCAGATTCCATCATATACCAACATCGAAAAACCAGAACAATATCATCAATTGACAGCAGGATACATACCATCACATTACAACACCAACAATATCATAAATCGACGTCAACAACAACAACAATATCATACTCGA
Organism: Heliosperma pusillum; assembly: GCA_022085475.1. NCBI lineage: Eukaryota > Viridiplantae > Streptophyta > Magnoliopsida > Caryophyllales > Caryophyllaceae > Heliosperma > Heliosperma pusillum. Next base: position 27,600 of record JAIUZE010004247.1, read on the forward strand.
CATCAACAAAAATATCATAAATAACAATATCATCAATCTACATCATAAATCGCCATCAAAAACAACAAGACTGTCATCAATCGACATCAACAATAACAATATCATCAACAACAAGAGCACTATCATCAAATTGACATCAAAAACACAATAAATGTACATATACAATAAATTAAAGATTAAGCTTAAGAAATAAACCTCCCTTTCTCGCCTTTTTTTCTTCGATTTTCAAAGAATCGCATGGCATACTGTTTGAACCTCTTTGAACTTGGTGATAACTCTTCCTCTCTCTAGATCTGTGTATTTTGGGTATTGAAGGAGCTTTGGAGAAAGGAGTAACACAAGGTGGAGTAGACATCACCAATGGTGAAGATAAGATTAGAAGTTTAAGATAGATCTAGAGAGAGGAAGAGTGATGAGGAAGAATGAAGAGAAGTAGAAAACGGCAGAAGAAGATGGAGATCTAGGGTTTTTAAGGAGTTATTGGATTTAGAGAGATACGGTGTATTGGATAAGAAGAATATGGTTTAGAAATTATGAGGGAGATGGGGGAGTAATTGGTGGGAAATAAATGAGGGAGTTGTTAAATATGGAGGGAGTCATTAGGGTAATTAGATGAGTTAAATTATAAATAAGTGGGGTTAGGTGGGGTAATTGGAGGGTAGAATGTATAAATACAAATAAAACATTAGGATAGAATGGTCATTATATATACCCATAAGAGGAAATAAAGTAAGTGGGAACATTATAGTGGGTTGGCCCAAAATGGAATATGGGTACATTATAGGGAAATGGAGGGAGTACTTTTATCGTAGAAAATTTATATTTTAAGATATATAAATGATGAGTGTTTTGAAGTTTGACCCCTAAAAAGTAAATTGGCATAATTGCATTGGATAGGCATAGAAGGGAGTAAAATTGTATAACTGTATAAGTCTATTTACCAAAGATTCCGTCAATGAATTCTTATTGGAACTGATAAGGTACAGGTAACTAGATTTAATGCACGATTCAAAAACGCAATTGCTATATCCTGCACAATTTGTCTATATAAGCCTTTTTTGCCCTTCCTCTTAAAAAATTGAATTATTTGAAAAATCCTAAAACCCACCAGCCTTTTTCCCGACCACCTTCTCCCTCAACACCCTGACCACCTTCTCCCTCACCTCAGCCCTATTCCCCCTTACTCATCCTCGGCTCCATCGAATCGTCAACCGCACCGCCCTCCCCCTCTCCCTCTCCCTCTCCCTTGCATCTACCTAACTTTAATCCCCATTTTCAGTGTGTCAAACCGGTGGTCTACGGTTGACTTATCGCCGGTGATCTGGGCCAACGATAACCGTCATCGTTATCTCGTCGAACCCATCATGTCCCCAGCCTATGCGCGTCGTCCCTACTTCCCTCCTCAATTCATATGCGTCGTCGAACCGGTGGTCTGTGGCTTTGAGCCGTCGCTTGTGCATGTTCTATGGCCATAAGTCATCGCCGGCGTTAGTTTAGTGTGCGCCCACGATATCATCGGTGGCCAGTGATGCGGCGCCGTTGTCGGTGGTCCGTGCCTTGCGTTGTAGCCGTCGCACGGCTGCACTCTCCCCACCTCTCTATTCTAATTCTAAATTATTTTAGGGTTGTGTGTTTGAAATGGGAGGGGTAAAGTCGGAAAAGATGAAAAATTATTGTAGGATTAAGTAAAATAATGTGCGAGATTTAACAAGTCCCTTCAAAAATAATGTCATCTTACTAAACAAAATTTATTGCTGGAATATTGATGAACACAGAATATCCAACTTATTAGGATTTCTCAAAATGATGTATTGATTTGTTGGGACAAATCGCATGTATTAATACATCTTAAGCTATAAACTGAAATTAAAATCTTAAAGACGTTGAGAAAACTAAGAAAAAACCTTTAAAAATTCAGTCCAACATAAATCCACTCAAAGGTGGATAGGCAAAAATCATTTACATAAGTTCCAATTCTAACTAAAAAAAAATATAAACCAATTAACTTATAGAAAAGTGATCGTAATTTTATTTTTTAAAATCTTATAAACCGCGAAAGTGATAATTAAAGTTTTCTAAAGGTTCAACACAAGTTCATGAAAAATGTCATTCAAGTTCAAGTCCAGAAAGAGTCCAACATGGTGAATTTTCCAATTTAATCCAGTTGAGGCTCTTCTTTTGTTTAGATAAGCGTTAGCCAGTTGAGGGAGGTCCATATGATCACATATAAGACCTTGATGAGTCACAAGAAGAAGAAAAGAAGCCAGACAACAGGAGATGGAGACAAATTGAAGATTTTCCATTTCAGGAGAACTCCAAAGCTACTTTTCTGCTCTTTAAAGTTAGTTTGTTTCTCTCTTTTGTGTCTATACTTGTTAGCTGTTGAGCTCGTCGTTATTAGAGGACTTTTGTAACTAGTTAAGTTAGTTGTTGAGAGTCTATGATGGCCCTTGGATGAAATTTGCATCCTAAGGTCCACATGTGTTTGTAATGCCTATATAAACAGGCCCTTATGTTATTATTTTTAGCAGATTAAGCTTGAATGAAAACAAAAACCTTTGGGAATCAATTCTCAACCTCTCAAACTTGTGCATTGTCTGTAGTTTGAACCAGGCCTAGTTATTAACCTCTGCTCAAGCTGTGGTTAATAGATTAGAACCTCTTAGCATCTCTAGTTCAGTTATGTGCATTGTCTGTGAGATGTATTAGTTGTGTCGTTGAGTCTAAATCTCCTATCCTGTGATTATCTGTGGGTTTGAGGTTTAAACTTATTAAACTATGTAGTTGTCTTCCTTTGTTGAGCCGTGGGAGTCAATCACATAGTTATATCCTTGTTCATTTCATGTTTGTTTCAGTCTGTCTCAAACAACCCCAAGTACTGTCAGATTGAGTATTCATTTTCAGGAAAAATAGCCAGTTAATTTAATTCTTGAAACTATAAACAGTCCTTCCTAACACTCTTAAGATCATTCCTGCAAAGTTTCAGAAATTGATTCAATCATTTATTAATTTTAAGGACAGTCTGAACTCAGGATTGCATTATTGCATTCCCTGTGAGTTTACAGTGCATATAGGCTCTGTTGTTACCTCACTTTCATTGAGTGCATTCAAAGTTATTTTCATGTGCTCAATGTTGACTTTCACTTGATCTTCCCATCTTCCTTCCCTTATCAGTATGTTTTTTTCCTAGATGAGGGAGTGGGTATGAATTGCTTCCCTTTTCTTTCATGATTTCATTCATGCATGCTTGATGTGAAACCCAAACATGTTTTAATGAAGCATAACTAACATTTTCAAAGGCACTTAAAACAGAATCCACTAAGTGGCAAATCGTTTTTGAAGATTTCTTGTGTTGTAGTGTTTGAATTGACCTAAAAAACCCCAAGTCAAAGATATTCAAGTCGAGGCTATTGGGGGGTTGTTGTATCATATCTATGTCAAATCCATCACCCTTAGCCGCATGTAAAAAATCAGTGTCTGACCCTAGTATGTGGGGTTTTGCATTATCTTGTTGGATAAAGACCCTCCTAGAAGCACCCTCTTGCTATTTGGCCTTTTTTCAAGTAAGCATTGTTTCACTACTACTTTTGTAATGCTTTATATAGTTTTTACTTCTAATGCACTCCCCTCCATATTTTTACTTGATCTCATTGCTGGAGCGGTAATTGTGAATGGGAAAAACCAATTTTTCCGTCAAATAAACAATTACGCTCTTCATCATATCTAGGTATCTCTACCGCGGCCATAAACATTATTTTCGTGATAAACCTTTTAGATTGACATGTTCTATGTGGTCATTTTTCATTGTTCAAGATATATTATCTTGTTGTCAACCTAGTCATGTAAAACCATTTCTTGTCAATGTGTACAATATCAAACATAGCCTCGAATACTAGATTTCCATTTAATGTGCTTGAACTAATCTTTCCTAAAACCCAATTTAATCTAGCCACCATGTTATGATGTGTTCATGATGGTCTAATTGAGCTTGTAAGTGCTCTTATTTTCCCCTTTTGGTGCATGGTGCATGGTAACTCAAGACCGATGGCAAGGTTCTAACATTCATTCTTTCTTCTAAGGGAATGCTCCTTACCTTTACCAAGCCTATGATTCTTGTTGAATTTCTACCCGTATACTTTCTTTCAACGTTAACGATAACGCCATCTTTTATTTGAGTTGCACAGTTTTCCAAATTTTGATGATTACTAGTCTTGTGACTCCGTATTCTTTACCGAGTTCGTTTATTAATCCATGTTTAATTTTACCACTTTTGTAACTTAATGTCATTCTTTGACATATTTGATTTTTTTCTTTGTTTGTGAGCCTTTTTGTTTGATGTGAGTTATTGTTGCTGGGATATGAACTTCATTGACCAATGTGGCTGTTTCGAAGGTATGTACTTTTGTTGTCTCTTTCTAACCAAGTTGTTAAAAATGATCGTTGTTGTTGATGTTCTTGGCTGACTTCTGGTGGAATCTGGCTGTGGGAAATATCGGTATACTCCCCTTTAAATAATTCGGATTATAATGAAATTATAATTATATGAATTTCTAGTCATAAATGAAATTGCATAATATAAAACAAGAGATTAAGAAATAACCTTCGGTCCTAGTAAAAGGCCTAAGAACAAATACCAAAGTAGGTATTCTCCTAATCGTTGCACCCAAGATGGTTCAAGAAATGCCTTCGTCGTGCTAGAACGAATACCCAAAAATTACTTCTAATTTTGTGTGTATATTGATGATGAATATGAAGATGAATGAGAGAGTCCAAAAATCATAATTTTTTCTTCTCTTTTCACCCTTGTGCCGTCACAATTAGAGTCAATTAGGGTTGATTGAAAAAACTTCTTTTTCTCCCTATATGTGCCGTGAGATTAAGAGGAAAGAAGGAAAAAATTAATTTTGTTTCCTTATTTCTCTCAACCTATATTAGGTAGTTATCATCATTTAATATGTACATAATGTAATATGTATTCTAATTATTACTAGTAATGGACCGTCACATAAACCGAGTAATGCCGGACCAATACACTATAATAATATCATGTAATACATATCCGCCAACTTAAATATAACAGTTTACATTTAGTTTAGACCAACATTATATACATTGATTAAATATAACATTTTATATTCAATTACCAGCTAACATTATTTAATCGTTATTAAATAATCGTATCATCATCACATTGACTAACCTTTTAGTCAAATACATCGACTAACCTTTTAGTCATTTAATAAGGCATCAATATGATTATTTTCTCAAATAATCACATCTCTCAAACACATCCTTTAGGTGTGACCTTTAGGGATCAGTTGATCACCGTCATCTGTATGACAATAACGTCAAACTTATCTAGCAAGCCAACCGTTATCGATAAGCGTTAATCAACTGATTATAATACAAAGTATACCCTGTGAACCTTAGCTGTTATCACACTAACTGTGGAGGACACTAGCTCCAACAATCTCCCACTTGTCCTTACCAGTGTATGTGCGATAACCGATTCTCATATCCTTAAATTTCTCCCACTCAATGTAAAACAATTTGCAAAGTCCGCATTCACAAAGGTCGTATTTTACAAGTGGTCATTATCAAGAGTGGTTTTCCCGACTAGAGAGTAACTCAACTGATAAACTAATCATTATTCGAGCATGGCCATGCATTTCAGTTACTACTCCTCGAGTGGCCCTGAGAAATAACAAAACCTGATAAAGGGTTGGATATTTTCCTCAACTCGAATCCTGCAGATGTAAGCACGGTATGAAATGACCCAGTAAAAATCTGCTTGGCCTCCTGTTACGGTCGACCGTGAGAAAGAAACCAAAGTCACCCAAAAACTGCCTTAATCTCAAGAGACAGTCGATAGTCAAAAGAATCGACTCTAGGAACACTATTGACGTCCAATCCACGACCTGGCACCGAATGTTGTTAAACATTTAGGACTCCATAACGTCGTCACGAATTACAATGTCCTACGAGGTATCCTTATAACTCGTATTTGTAATCGATCAGTCAACAGTTTGACTTATGGCTCGTTGAACCCACCATCAATCGACTTAACAATATAATAGCCAGAGTTATCAGCTTATGTAGGCGATTACGGACCAAAACACATATAATGTTATTCAGTTCACTTTGTGGTGTTCAATGTTGTCCATACAATCCACATGAAAAACAAAATATGAAAAAAATACGATGAAGTTATTATTAGTATATGAAAAAGATGTATCTAATTCATACAAACATCTAATACAACTCAGGAACACGTTTAATTCCCATGGAAGTAACGTGCCCTTCATGCTTATCATGTCTTAACGGTTTAGTGAGAGGATCTGCTATGTTATCATCCGTAGCAATCTTGTCTATCACTATCTCCTTTTGCTCCACGTAATCTCTGCTCATGTGAGCCTTCCGAAGTACATGTCTAGATTTGTTGCTAGACTTAGGCTCCTTAGCCTGGAAGATGGCACCTCTATTATCACAATAGATGGTGATCGGGTCATTCGAACTAGGAACTATGGCAAGTCCTTGTAAGAATTGACGCCTCCATATAGCTTCCTTTGCAGCCTCTGAAGCGGCATAGTACTCGGACTCAGTCGTAGAATCTGCTATAACACTCTGCTTGGAGCTTTTCCAGCTGACCGCAGCGCCATTAAGAGTAAATACGAATCCAGACTGAGATTTCGAGTCATCCCGCTCCGTTTGGAAGCTAGCATCTGCGTAACCGGTTGCGCAAAGCTCAGTCTCTCCTCCATAAGTCAATACCCAATCCTTAGTCCTCCGTAGGTACTTAAGGATATTTTTAACAGCCATCCAGTGTGTTTCACCTGGATTGCCTTGGTACCGACTGGTCATACTCAAAGCATATGCCACGTCTGAACGTGTGCATATCATGGCATACATGATCGATCCTATAGCTGACGCATAAGGAATTCGACTCATGCGCTCGACCTCTTCAGATGTCTTGGGTGCCTGAGCTTTACTCAAATGCATCCCAGACGTCATTGGAAGATACCCCTTCTTGGAGTTGGTCATGCTGAACCTTTCAAGAATCTTATCTATATAAGACTCCTGACTGAGTGATAACATCCGTCATGATCTATCTCTGTAGATACGGATTCCCAATATGCGCTGTGCCTCGCCCAGATCTTTCATCTAGAAATGGTTCTTTAACCATACCTTAACCGAAGATAAGAGAGGAATATCATTCCCTATCAAGAGTATGTCATCGACATACAATATCAAGAAAACGATTTTACTCCCACTTGACTTGACATATAAGCATGATTCCTCAACCGATCGAGTGAAACCATTTGCTTTTATGACTTGGTCGAAACGATGATTCCAACTCCGAGAAGCTTGCTTAAGTCCATAAATGGAACGCTTAAGCTTGCACACTTTCTTAGGATTTTTATGGTCAATGAAACCTTCGGGTTGTACAATGTACAACTCCTCCTCCAAATAACCGTTTAAGAAGGCGGTTTTCACGTCCATTTGCCAAATTTCATAGTCATGAAAAGCGGCAATCGCTAAGATTATCCGAATGGATCGCAGCATGACTACGGGTGCAAAAATTTCATCATAGTGCAATCCTTGCACTTGAGTGAAACCTTTTGCCACTAGTCGTGCCTTATAGGTGTCTGGTTGTCCCCCTACGGAATGCTTTATCTTGTAAAGCCATTTGCACTGAAGAGGCCGAACCTTATCAGGCAAATCAACCAGATCCCATACGTCATTCTCATACATAGAGTCCATCTCGGATTGCATGGCCTCAAGCCATAGCTTTGAGTCGGAACAGGTCATGGCTCCTTTATAGGTAGCGGGTTCGTTACTCTCTAGGAGCAAAACATCGTCTCTATCGTTCTCCTCGACCATACCAATGTATCTGTCTGGAGGTATGGAGACTCTACCCGACCTTCTAGGTTCCTCAGGAATATTAACCGCAGCAGAAGATGAAGGAACATCTTCCTCCATCGGTTGCTCGGTTGTTGGTTCTTGAATCTCCGACAGATCGAAGGTTCTATCACTCGTCTTGTTCTCGAGAAATTCTTTCTCTAGAAACTTCGCACTAGCCGCAACAAAAACACGTTGTTCGGTAGGCGAATAAAAGTAATGACCAAACATTCCTTTTGGATAACCAATAAAGTATGTCTTGACCGATCGCGGGCCGAGCTTATCCTCGTGTCTCCACTTGACATAAGCCTCGCATCCCCAAACCCGAATAAAGGACAAGTTAGGGACTGTTCCCTTCCACATTTCAAATGGAGTCTTGTCAACAGCTTTAGACGGACTTCGGTTAAGTATAAGAGCAGCTGACAAAAGAGCATAGCCCCACAATGAATCAGGCACTACCGTGTGACTCATCATGGATCGAACCATATCAAGTAATGTTCGATTTCTCCGTTCGGACACACCATTTAATTGAGGTGTTCCAGGTGGAGTTAACTGTAGTACTACACCACAGTTTTTAAGGTGTTGATCAAACTCATTCGAAAGATATTCGCCACCACGATCTGAACGTAGTGCTTTAATCTTTCTACCCAGCTGGTTTTCAACCTTATTCTGGTATTCCTTGAACTTATCAAAGGACTCACTTTTGTGCTTCATTAAGTAGACATATCCATATCTACTCAAATCGTCCGTGAAAGTGATAAAATATCTATAGCCATCTCTAGCGTTGATTGACATAGGTCCACACACATCAGTATGTATGAGTCCTAATAGGTCAGCAGCGCGCATTCCAACACCTTTGAAGGAAATTCGAGTCATTTTGCCTATGAGACATGATTCACACGTGCCAAATGATTCATAGTCAAATGGGGAGATAGTCCCATTGTCAATGAGCTTCTTCACGCGTTTTTCATTTATGTGTCCCATACGGCAATGTCATAGATAGGTTTGATTGTTGTCACCAACCTTTACCGTTTTATTACTCACATGCAATATATCTGTGGTTTGATCTAAAACATAAATCCTATTCATGGAAACTGCTTTACCATAAATCATTTCGTTAAAGGAGAAAATACAGCTATTATCCTTTATTACAAATGAAAAACCGTCCTTATCGAGTATGGAAACAGAAATAATGTTTTTAGATAAACTGGGTACATAGTAACAGTTATTTAAAAATAACTCAAATCCACTCGAGAGTTGGATTACATATGTTCTCACTGAAATGGCAGCTACTCTTGCTCCATTCTCCACTCGCAGGTCCACATCACCCTTTTCTAAAGTTCTGATGTTTCTTAGGCCCTGCAAATGATTACACAGATGAGAACAAAACTTGCATGGTTAATCTCAATCATATGAATAAAAGAAGACATACCAACAGGAGTGACGCGGCCTGCTTTTACGTCTTCAGCATACACGGGACAGTTCCGCCTCCAATGCCCAGTCTTGTGGCAATGGTGGCACTCCATGTTTTCTTTGCTCTTTGTCTTGCCTTGTGAGCTACTGCTAGTCTCACCAGGCCCACTCTTGCCCTTTCCTGGCTTCTTGAACTTCGGCTTCCCTACAGCTAGGTCGGCCTGAGCCTTGCCCTTACCCTTACCCTTGTTTGCAATCATGAGAACGTCCTGCTTCAGGCTCCCACTCAATTTCAGATCCTTCTCAGTCTGTATGAGAAGTGAGTGTAGCTGATGAGGATTTCTCTTCAAATCATTCATATAGTAATTTGCCCTGAATTTGGCAAAACCATCATGAAGTGAATGAAGCATGCGGTCAATGACCACGCTCTCTTTGATTTTGCAATCAAGTGCCTCCAGTTTTTCGAGATTCTCGATCATATCGAGAATGTGTGGGCTAACCGGTTGGCCCTTCTGGAGTTTCGCTTCAAAGAAGCGAGTGGTAAGCTCATACATAACGATCTGCGGTGCTTTTGAGAACTCGTTAGTGAGCGTGGTGAAAATCTTGTTTGCACCTTGGGCAATGAATCGTCTTTGCAAATTGGATTCCATTGAAAAGATGAGTACGTTCTTTATCGCACCCGCCTCCATTATGAAATCACTATAAGCAAGTGATTCATTTGCTCCTGCATTGGGGCCTGGGTTAGGCGGTAGTGGCTCAGTCAAGTACTTGAGCTTACCGTCAGCTATGGCAGCATTCCGTAATGAAGCCTCCCAGTTCGCAAAGTTGGACCTGTTATTCTTCAGTCGCGTGTACTGATTCATGTTGTCCATGAACATCTTAAGCCAGGATTCGCGTGCGAGATTGGCACTTGGCATAGGGGCATCAGCATGTCCAGCCATTTGTTATAATAGTTTTATCGATATAAATGAATGCTACACTGCGAGAAAGGAGATAAAACATAATAAGCATTTTCATCGTTTTAATCAAGTCTAATGCAAAACTGATTAATGCGAATACTCTTGCATTTATACAATTGACCTCCCTCAAGTATTATATAAATGATCCCAAGACTCAATTTCTGTAAATTGATAAGCCAACTTTTTGGCTAATTCTACTTTTAGAATTCCTGGTCGATAAATTTCTGTAAATTCTATCTTTAGTCCATCATAATCACGAGATATTACTCGGACTATAATGTTGAGGTAAAATAGGTCAACACATACTAATTACCCAACGTAGAAGGGGTCATATGGAGAGTAAGGTCCTATATGCCTACCGACGAAGAAGGGATTCATAGCAGTTTTCCCTATAAAGACTAATCTCAATTTTGGGTTTTAGAGGAAGGTCCATCAGCTTTAATTTTTATTCATTTAAGTGAACGAATGATCTAGCATTTTGAGAATGAATAATTTAAGATGATAGCTTTTAGAATATTGAGTGACATCTGGATGTCCATGATAATTAACATACAATCTATATGAGTCAATTTTCATGCAATTAAGTAGTAGGTGGTTTGGTTTAGGCGGAATATGATGCACTAACTATCATGCAAAAGAAAAACAATAAGAACGGAAAAATGAAAAACAAAGTACAAAGTCCTAGTGTGGCCTATCCTATCAAAATAGAACAAAAATTACACTTTGGAATCCATCCTTATGGACCCTAGAAGCTTGACTTGATGTTCCATCTTGGTCCATGTAGCGGGAGTGAGCTATCCGATCTCCATCTTTGGTCTTCTCAAAAATACAATTTTTAAAAATTACAAAATATAAACCTATTTACATTCTAATTTAAAAATTATAATTAAAGATTACAAAGGGGAGATTCGAGATCTCAAAATACATCAAAGACCATGTTACCATCATTACGATAACACAATCTACTAAGGCCACACTAAGCAATACAAATTACAACCTCTTGTAAAAATACCAAAATAATCCATTCATCCATTCATTCTTTCATTCAACAAAATAAAATGCATCAACAAAATAAATTAAACATTCAAGACATAATTCATTAATTATGAAGATTAATTTATCCAAACCACCTTTAAAATGATCAAATTTATGTGACAATTTCTTAATTGTACACAACAATTTTAATCAACCATAATCCAATTTAATTCATATTATCGGGTATAACATAAATTAAATTCAACATTATTTTAAACCTTTTTAAAATAATAGGGTATCTATCATTGTGAACTTTTCACAACAACAAAACAACATACATTATCTTTATAATGCAATAATCAAAACAAAATAAAAATTAAAAAAAAAAATTTACTATTCACGGATGAACAGTACCCGTGAACAGTAGCAGGTACAAAATTTTTTATTTTTTTTTATTTTTCTCGGTTTTAATAAAAACAAAACAAACACAAATTAATCTTTTTAATTTGATCATGCTAATAAAACTAGATCGGTACAAACATTCAACATCTAATCATTATTAAACATTGATACAAACTAGATGATTCAAATTAACCTTTTAAAATGAATATCTAAATCATGATTAATCGATTATCAAATTATTCAACTAATTATAATTATTTTGTATATTCATATCGAAAAATTTAGCACAATGAATGTTCTTTAACATTCAAAACAAATTCCTTTTACATTTCAATTTAATCCTCATTAAATCAAAATATCAACAGATTCATTATATTATTATCTTAACATATTAAAACAACAACATATATGAATCAAAAAGAAAAAACAAGGAAAAAAAAATTTTTTCCTCACGGCTGAATAGTGCCGTGAACAGTACCAAATTTTTTTTTTCCCTGGCCGTGAACAGTACCAAAAAAACAAACCCTAATTTGTTTTTTCTTCTTTCAGCCGAAACAAAAAACAAAAAAAACAAAACAAAAATTTCTAATCTTATATTTCATCAAATATGAAAACATATAAAATAATTTCATAGCCAAATGCTCTGATACCACTTGTGAGAAATATCGGTATACTCCCCTTTAAATTTTCGGATTATAATGAAATTATAACTATATGAATTTCTAGTCATAAATGAAATTGCATAATATAAAACAAGAGATTAAGAAATAACCTTCGGTCCTAGTAAAAGGCCTAAGAACAAATACCAAAGTAGGTATTCTCCTAATCGTTGTACCCAAGATGGTTCAAGAAATGCCTTCGTCGTGCTAGAACGAATACCCAAAAATTACTTCTAATTTTGTGTGTATATTGATGATGAATATGAAGATGAATCAGAGAGTTAAAAATCATAATTTTTCTCCTCTATTCACCCTTGTGTGCCGTGAGAATTCTAGACAATTAGGGTTTTATTTTTCCTCCTTTTATTGTTCCCTTAGAGCCGTGTAAATCAAGAAGAGAATAAAAAACCTAGTTTCCTTATTTCTCTCAACCTATATTAGGTAGTTATGATATCATTTAATATGTACATAATGTAATATGTATTCTAATTATTACTAGTAATGGACCGTCACATAAATCGAGTAATGCCGGACCAATACACTATAATAATATCATGTAATACATATCCGCCAACTTAAATATAACAGTTTACATTTAGTTTAGACCAACATTATATACATGGATAAAATATAACCTTTAATATTCAATTACCAGCTAACATTATTTAATCGTTATTAAACAATCGTATCATCATCACATTGACTAACCTTTTAGTCAAATACATTGACTAACCTTTTAGTCATTTAATATGGCATCAATATGATTATTTTCTCAAATAATCACATCTCTCAAACACATCCTTTAGGTGTGACTTTTAGGGATCAGTTGATCACCGCCATCTGTATGACAATAACGTCAAACTTATCTAGCAAGCCAACCGTTATCGATAAACGTTAATCAACTGATTATAATACAAAGTATACCTTGTGAACCTTAGCTGTTAGCACACTAACTTTGGAGGACACTAGCTCCAACACTGACCTATCTTGCCCCTGCCACTGCTCCTATCCCTGCCAGTTGATGCCGCTACCGTTGCTGACTCGAGTGGGATGCCCCTGCCCCTGCCATACTTGTCGTTGCACATGCTGACTCGTGGTGGATGCCCCTGCCCATGCCTCTTCCCCTGCTTTCGGGTGTTGTATTTGGGTTAGGTGTTTGTCGTGGTGGAACAAATGGTGTATGGTCTGTCATTTTTTTTATGAGGCTGTAATTTCGAATTTAGTAGCAAAAAATGTAAACATGAAAGAATTGGTGTTTGTAGTGCATGTATTTATAGTAGGCTAACAGCAAAAATGTAAACATACAAAATTGAAGGGAAATACAATTGGTCATGAAATTTTGAGTTTGAATTGTTTTGTGAATTATAAGAGGGAAAATTTTGGAGCCAAAATATATTTACTATTCTTCCAAACACAAAAATTGAACACGTTTTATTGGACCAAGTTGACAATTCAACTTTGGTCTAGTACATGTGGGGTTGACAACTTGGAATTGAGGGTATTTAGGTAACTTAGCATATCAATATGCTCTTTATTTCTTAATCTTTGTGCATAAAGTAAACGTTTACAACCTATTGGAACAAAGAAAGTATTACATTGGGATCTTACTTTAGTTCGAGGATAAAGTGGTAATAAGATAGGGTCGCATTGTAATACTCCTTATTTTTATGTATTGAGGAATTGCTCGACCGAGTGGGTTGTGCACTCGGCCGAGTAGAGGCTACTCGACCGAGTGGAATTGGCTGACAGTTGGAATAGTATTTTGTTCTTGCGTACTTCGCCGAGTGAGATTGGTGCTCGACCGAGTACATGCTGTACTCGATCGAGTACGACGGATTTCGAGTATTAGTAGGACGGTTGATTAAGGGTTAATAAGAGGAATTAGTTTTCATAATTCAGTTTACGCTTTCATAATTACAAACCCTAGTCTCTCAAACTCTCTCTAATACCTTTAATCATCTCGTGCCGGATCCGATCTTTCGCTATCTTGGTTGATTGCTTTGGTAAGTATTCTTGTATGTGATTCGTTTGTGTTGTAATTGTTATAACCCTAATTGATTTGGGGGAAAGGGGAGCAAGGGTTAGTATTAATTATGGTAATTTCATGTTTAGGGTAAGGAATTCATAAAAGAAGATTGTTGATAAATGATTGTGAATTTGCTACGGATTTGCGAAAAGGTAGGGTTTCCCTACTCAGTATTTGTGTTGCTAATGAATGTAATAAGATGTTATTATGTTATGTGATTGTTGTTGTGATGATGGTCATTGTTGTGACAATGATGTAGTTTGGGGTTGTTGTGATGGTTACTATGGTTGTTGATTCCGTTGGGAGACGGACACACCCCGAGTTCGCCCCCGTTGTTATTCCGCCATGTGGGGGATGTGCACATTAATGTTCCGGGTTCTCTCGCTGCGGTGAGAGGGGCTTTCGACGCTTGTGGCTGCAGTCCAGGGTCAATTGGTGGTTTTGTAGAGCAGGGATGGTAACCTGAGTCTACTGAGGTGTCCGCTGCAGTGGCCCCCTAGTTTCTCTTTCCCTTGTGCTTATATTGTACGTTGGTTGGTATATGCGAATAATGACCCCGTTATTGTTTTACAAAACTGTGATGATCCATTGGGGAATGGGGGCAGGTGATCAGCATGTAATTTATTGAGATGCGCTGGCATGTCGAGGGGATCACCACTATCGAGTCATAGCTTCCGCGGAGTCTATTAGAGTCGTGCATTAGACGTTACTTTACTTTATACTATGATTGTCATTTTGGATTATTGGTCTAGATGGTATGCCGTCTAGTTTGAGACGATGTATTGATATTGAAACATTGATTAAATAGATATTGTTTCCTTTATCGCTTGAATTGATATGTACTATCTCGGGCAACCGAGATGGTAGAACTCCCATGTGCTAAGGGGGTCTTGTAAGACATCTTGATATATGGGGGTGTTACACGCATGATCTAACTTATTATACGAATGACGTTGATAAACAGGTTTATGTAAAATATTTTTATATAATGGGTAATGTATAATGTTGAAAGTCTATCTAATGAAGTGATGTCTCTATGATAATATAAATAAATTAAATGTACCTTTAATTTAGAGATACAAGTGCAAAAGAATAACACAAATTCTCATTAAATATAGGCACTATCCATCACAAGCTGAAGACGGATAACGTCCCTTTCACAATATGCAAGTAGGGAGGACAAATGGAGCCCCACTTATCTTCCCACTTGCATATTGTGAGAGTGATACTATCCATTTTCAGTTTGTGATGGATAGTTCCTGTCTTTAGTGAGATGAGCTGAAAGACTAAAGTACCCTTGCGTTTTCATATAACCTGAGTTGCGTCTTTTCTTTTTAACACAAGAAAACACTTTTAATGTCCGTAACTCTTAGGTAAGAGTATCAAAGATTTGGTACATAAGGTCAATTTGGAAAATAAAATCGCAAGGATCCCGCGACCAAAAGTTATTGTATATCAAGGATATTTTGTTGAAATAGTTTGAGTAATCCTACTCTTGGCACTAGTTCAAACAACACTTGTTTTAAATCATAAATCTCATAATGATGCCCCAATAAAAAAATATCGGTTCAAACCCCATGACTAAAAAGTCACAACAACAACTTAAATGAGTTTTATTTAAAGAAAGAGGTACAACTTAGAAAATATAAGAACACAATGGTTTTAAGTAGTGGACTTGACCAAGTTTCGGGTTAGGATCCTATCAAGGCTAAGTAACGCAGGGCCTCAAGCCCTCAATTTATCCCGTACGAGGGGTCGGGCAAGGGAGGGCTAGCTTATGCTTGTCCCTAACTTAGGGCAATCTCCCTTTTTTTAATCACTTTTGTTTTTTAGCGAGCTCGAGAGGGCCGACCCGAAATCATGGGAACTCTTGCCTAAGTCAAGGTAAAATGTCGGGCTGGCCTACATTTTGTATGGGGTAGTCAGATCAAGGGTATGACGACATGTGAGGCTGGGTGGGTCGAGCCGGTCTACCATACGTAGCTTTACAAAACTAACAAAAATGATGTTTTAATGGTCCTCAACAATCACACCTACCGACCCACAGGATCTCATCGGGATTCTATATGATTCTACCCGATTCTAAATGATCCTACATTGATTTGAACCGCTTTCCTCCTTTCCGATCACGGGAAAGTATGATCCTACATCGATTTGAACCCGTTTTCATGTTCACTATAGCTTCAACTTAGAAGAGAGACTTGGTAGTTTAAGTAAAGGCGGTAAGCCCCTTTACAGTTTTTTTTTCCAACCTTTCCAATTCTCCAGCATTTTGACTCCCAACTCCCATTTCAGGTTTTGCAGCATTTCAGTTCACTAAAATCAACAAATTTCCTGCATCTCTAAATTATTTTTATTTTCGGTAATTTACTCTTTCCCCCTCTTTCTATATGCTTTATTTTGTACACACATTTTATTCTGAAACAAACATTGCCGGGAAAATTATGCCATTTTATTTGAATTCCTAATTTTTTCATTTATGTAATTGATTCCATAGAATGTTATTAGATGCAGTTTTTAATGCAATTTTTATCTTGGCTAATTGAATAACACCTTCTATGTGTTCCTAGTACATGGGTAAAGCTGACTTTCTTACCCGGCGAAATTGCGGAAACCCTTGAGGCATTAGGGTAATGTTGTTGTTGTAAACTTATAATCGGTTCCATAATCCATATAACGATTGTAATTGGTAAATACTTGTTCTAATAATCAGAAGAGGTGCTGGGTCAGTTCGAAAACGCTGTCATTGTATTTGAGAATCGATTGTTTAGCTACTTAGTTATGTAGTTTTGTTTGTTTATCAATTCTACTAGTATGATCCGTCGAAATTAAAGGGTGTTATTTTTGGAATTGTAGCTGGAAGACCAGTTTACCGGAGTAATGTTGGTGTTGTTAAGGTATTGTAGCTAGAAAAACAGACGCCTTTGGGGACACCCTTGAGACATTGGCGTAATGTTGGTGTTATTGTGATCGTCGTGGGTATTTGTAGGAACAGTCGCTTGCTTGAAAATTGTAAGGTTGTGTGCATTATGATATTGTCGTTTATGAACCAAGACATGCTAATTGCGAACTCTAATTAGATGATTTTGAATGTTGTTGTGATGCTGTTTTAAATTTTTATTCTTATGGTAGTTCCCGATGCACTGTGAGCGCTGTGTAAATCATGGCACATGAGCTTAGCTACAGAAGTTTTGATATTGATTGGTTATCAGTTACGAATAGAGTTTTTAGTCATCAATTCTACATGGTGCGCTACATTGCTAAGTGTAAATTAAATCCAGATTCATTTTTGTGTAGTAGCTCCTTCCAATGTACTAGACTTGTTCAAATGCATCACTGAATTCGACACAAAATGTACATTGTAGGATTTAATGAATGGAATTTGTACTGTTGTTTTGCGATATAGGTTTAAGTATCTGACAGTGGAATGGAAATAAATGAAAAGACATCTGGATTTCAAGTTGGCCCTGTGCCAACGGTAATCTACATTCCTGACTTCATCAGTGATGCTGAGGAAACCCAGCTATCCAATCATGTCTGATTTCTCATCTTTCTCGCTCTTTATGGGATTACTTTTCCTGTCGACTTCATTTCTTACTTTGTTCAATAATTTTCTGCTTGGTTAGATTTATCAAGCACCCGTTTCAAAGTGGAAAACGCTCAAGAACCGTAGACTACAGAACTGGGGTATGGTAATAGGCACAATGTGTAAGCGTGGATATTGATTTGCCTGTACAACGTATAATTTTTTAATTCTAAGAAAGATTAATCTGATTTATTAGTCTCCGTTCTTCTACAGGAGGTGTAGTCCATGAGAAGGGTCTGATTAGTCAGGACTGTAAGTAACAATCCTTTTTGTCATTCATGATTTTCATTCTTCAAATGTGTCTAATTGTTCAACCATGACTCGTGTCCGCTTCAACATAGCCGAGTTCTGTTTGAGCTGTAGAACAAACAAATATTGAAATTCCACTAAGGTACACTCATAGTAGTCATGATAAGTGCACCAACTTCACATTTGGCACCCTTCCGAATTCACATTTGGCACCTTCTGTCATTCCATTGCTTGGGGATCAAAAGGAGCGCATGGCCATCTAACAAGAGGTTCTGTTAGGTACTTAGAACAAAGTCCCGGATTTTGAGGACCCCAAATCTATGAATATTGTTATGTTTTGTTTTTACGTGTTGGAGATATAATTTTTTCGTTGAACACGTTTTAAAGTTCCTACAACTTTTTTTTATCAACAACTTTAAGAGTTATCTGAAGTGCCTAATTTTTTTACTTATAGACATGGTTCCCGAAATCATTGAAACATCTCTCTTAATGAGTTCGAGTTTCAGTTACTGACCATTGGAGGGAATTAGATTTAGACTCACGGAGTCACGGCCATATGGTTTCTGAACTAGATTTTAATTCACAGGATACATTGATAAAAGCTTCCATTTTTTAATATCTTCCAAGTTTTCTTGCCCTGCCTTAACATGATAATTAGTAGCCTCTGATTTGTGCTTGTAACGTGTTGCATGAATTCTTGTTTTGACAGCTTGTTTATCTCTGTTCTGTAGTGCCCCCGTGGCTAACCAAACTAAATCAAAAAATATGCGAAGAGTTTGGTATTTTTCCTGCTGTGCCAAATCACGTTCTCATCAATGAGTACCTTCCGGATCAAGGCATAATGGTACTAACTGGAGTCTCACCGTTGCATTAAACTATTTTGCATTTCTGCCCTTTCCCTTCCTATCTGACCATCTTCTAGTTCCCTAGCACGCTTTGTCGCTGTCTATGAGTTTATTTCATCCTACTTGGAACTCACCTTTATTCATAAATAGTTCTTGCTTATGAATGTCCTGCCTTTCTGAGAGGTAAAGATATTCAGGTTTTATTGTGGGTGGTTTAGATGCAATTTTACAGTCAATGACTAAAGCTGAGTAGCTGACTGCTTTAATACGCCGTTAACTGGACTTGGAAAAATTTAGAAAACAACTAGCTGGAGACCAAATTCGATCAAAACAAAATAACCCAAAACCGAATTGACATGAGATGGGCCTGATGTTGTACCTGTCTGAAATTACTAATTAGGAACTACACCAGAGTTGGAGACTACACATAAAATGACAAAACCCGGTAAACATGAACCGGATCATACTAATAAGTAATAACAGACACGGACCGGGACTAATTTGCTAGGTCTATCATAAACCGTGATAAATATGAGAGAAGAAGATGGCAAGTCTTTGAAATTTTAATGTCTCAGTGTTTCTATGTATAATGCAGCCTCATCAAGATGGACCTGCTTATTTTCCAGCAGCTGCTATTCTATCTCTTGGTTCACCCGTTGTAATGAACTTTACTCCTCATGGAAAATTGTGGGAGGATGATAACAGAAACTCGAATCTCACAGCTCAAGAAGATAGTCCTCAAAACTTCTCTCTTTTGCTGATGCCTCGTAGTCTGTTGATCTTCAAAGACCTTGCATACTCAGGTACTTGGAGAACATTTACCCGAACGACTGAACCTTCTTGGCCAAATAACTACTGTACTTCAGTTTATTTGAATTTTGTGCTATTGCTAATCGACATTGTCAAAACTCAAAATGACTTCCAGCTTACCTACATGGGATTGAAGATAATGCGGTTCAGCGTTATGATGGGGTAAGATTACCAAATTATTGAGTAGCAATTATACTTCCTATATCCGTCAGTGAACTGTATAGTTTCCTTTTTGGGGTTTCCTGGCATAAACTTCACACCTGGAAATCTAGAAATAGAAAAAATGTCTATAAAGTCCTCATGAGTCATGCTAGGTAGCACGGACACTTCTCCTAACCAGCCGTCCCGTGTCGGACACCGTGTCGGACACACGGACACTTATAAATAAGGAATGTGAGATTGAAAGACTAGAAGAGGTTGATTAGAAGATGAGTTTGGGTGGGAAAACTGATTAGAAGATGAGTTTGGGTGAAAAATGAGAATAAATTATAGTTAAAGTCAAGTTTTACACTCAATTATTTACATTTAATATCAAATACTAATACAAAAATAAAATTGTATGTTATTTATAACTATAAAATATATATTTTATTAAATTTAAATGTCGTGTCCCGTGTCCTAAATTTCACGAGATGCCGTATCACGTGTCCGTGTCGTGTCCGTGTCCGTGTCCGTGTCCGTTTTGGTGCTACCTAGGAGTCATGCAATAGAAAAATGTTTGAAGTTTATTCATGAAAAAAGGAAGTACTTGCTCTTATGACGTGGAACTGCAACATTGGTTGAATATATGCGAGAATTATTTTCATAAACTGTTTCAATTCTACAGATATTTACTTTGCAATTTGTGCCTTGGCAAACGTGTAAAGTAGAAAGGTTGTGTTTGGTCTTGAATGGAGGAAGTATCATAATTCATAATGGAGATTGGTAATTGGTGTGGTACAACTACTCTCCTCTTCCGCTTTTTTATCATGATTTTTCTTCTGCCATTGTAGGCTGTCAATTTAACCGAAGCTAATAAGAATTGTGAAGCTACTGAGCCGGCTTCAAGTATCGAGTCTAAAGGAAGTGAAACGGGACCTAAAGATATGAAAGTCCTGCATCAAATGAATACAAGGATTTCATTAACATGTCGTTTGGTTTTGAAGGTCCGTAAGAATTTGATCAAGATTTAGATAATAGTAAGTTTTGTTACGGTTGTATGTATACAATCAAACCTTTTAACCTTATTACTTATTAGTAAATGAGTAAAACGCTTCGCGATTGTGTTTGGATTGAGAGATTTGGAGGGAAAGGGAGAGAAAGGATACAATTTCCTTTTTGAATGATTTGGAGAGAAAACGTCCTCCTTCCGTTCCCCTCCCTTTCTTTTCCTTCCATTTTTGTATCCAAACAGAGTTAATAGAACCGTAATATAAATAAAATAATCTCATACTTCCTCCATTCAACTCCACTCTACCAAAATTTTTTTTCACATTTGCCGAGACGAGTTTTGCACGGTAAATATCGTTAACTACGTGTTTGCAAAAATTATAAAAGTTAGATATTAATAATGTACTCGTAAAGACGAATCAAACAAGATCACACATGAATATATTTTTTACTTATATATTGAGAGAAAATTGCAATTATATGATCGCTTGTGAATAGTGTACAAAAAAGAAAGTGGTAGAGTAGAGTTGAATGGAGGAAGTATATTCCTATTTCCTATGATAATTTAAAGGAGTCAGTCCAACATAAGTGGTTCACCGATGACGATTAAACACCTATTTATTTTACTGGCAGACTATGCACACTCATCTCGTACTTTTTCGTACCTCACTGCATCCTATCTTGTACTAATGAACAAGAGTTAGTTCAAGTGATAAGAGCTCTCTTACTCTAACCATGAAATTGGGGGTTCAATTCTTACCTTCGACATACTGCGCTCATTTGAACAAAAAAAACACTCTACCTTGTACTCCGTAATACGAGTAGTAACATTTCTATCTTTAGGGGATCTTTAATTAGAGGGTTCATACTCACCTTCTTTCTCCAACCTCCTTTTACTTAAGGCAACTCGATCAAACAAAATAAGCGAAATCGGTTTTGAGAGGAAAAGATAGAAGAGATGGTTGGAATGAAAAGTAAATAGCCATCCTCCTCTAACTATAGCAGGGTCACATCACATTACAACTAGGTACTCACAAACAATTTACCCTTCCTTGCACGCTATTATTTATAACAGAAAGTCTCTTTTAAGACGGAGTGACCCGTCGTAAGTTTAAGACGAGTAAAACCTCTCTCACAAGAAGCAAGTGGGGGAACAAGTGGGGTCTTCATTTACCTCCCACTTGAATTTGTGTATTTATAATACTCTACGAAGTATTTAATCAGTTTTAAAAAGAGTCTTCACCCAATCCACTTGGTTTCCATCTAATGATCGATCTAGACAAAAATACAATAATTTCTTACCCAAATTACTCTATTGTGGAGGCATCCTATTAAATCTCCTTAAATAAAAACTATCAACTATGAATAAATAATTAGTTGATGACCCAACTCATTAGCAACCATGGGCGTAGCTACCTTGTAGCAAGGGGTAGCACTTACTACCCCAAATCCCAAAAATCGGTTTAAAAATTAAAATTCGCTACCCCAAAATAACTGGAACACTATGCAGCCAAATACATATTAACATGCGCAATTAGTAGACATGAAATGTGAGTAGCACAGCTCGTGATATTGTGCTGATTTGTTTTGATACGTCAGGGGTTCAAGCCCTATTTTAACCATTTTTATTGTTTTTTTCTCCCTAAACAACTATTCAATGCATTAAATGTTTTAGAAGTTGATAATGACTTTAATTTCGTGCCACTATTCCCCTTTTATTTGATCGATTGATTTACTTCAATTTAATTTTTAACTACGGTGTATGTCATTCATTTTTCTGATGAATTAATAAGTTCATTGTTTATGTTTCTATACTAATGAGTTTATTCTATAAACGAGCATTGCGTCTTGCGAATAATCTTTATTTTCAAAATGTTTTAGAAATTTTAAAATGAAAAAGGATTATTAAAATAAGGGGAGCAGCTTTATTTTGTTCACCTTTAAAACAAATTTAAATTTAAAATAGTAGCTAAATATTGAAAGTAAGTTATAACAAGGAAATGAGAGTTTGTTACTTTGTTTGATTTGACGAAATATAACAAGATACTACGTAACATTCATTGGATTCACATTATGAATGTAATAAGGATTTATATTGCAAAATTATTTTGCAAATTACGATCTCTAATTTCGTAAAACATAATTATATGACAAAAATTTTTGCTACCCCAAATTTTAAATCATGGCTCCACCCCTAGCAACAAAGGTGAATATAAACATTGGTTTAATCAACCAGAGATGGAAAACTAGAGATTCAATGAAGGTGATTAGACAAAATAAACACAATTAATGTGTGATCAAGAGTTGGTCCACTTATTGATGAACAACTTAGAGCAACTCCAATGGTTGCATTTAGGAACTTGCTTGCAATTATTAAAAATTATCAAGCTACATGCTTATCATTGGAGACCAAAAATGTGTCCATGCTTGTAAGAGCATCTCTAATGGACGACTACAATACGTTGTAGCTTGACTTACTAACTCGGTTTTTTAAGCTACTCTGCTTTTAAAATACAACCCGCTCCAATGGAAAGCTACAACACTTTGTAGCTTATATGGGTCACACCTTATAATTTTCATCCAATTATAAAATTTACTTTTTACTTTTTTTCATTCAAGCTACATGCTTGGTAGAGCTACAATGCTCATAAGCTACACATGTTATTTCCTACTCCAATGGTAAGCTACTTGCTTGCAATTTTACAAATATTGCAAGCAAGTCCCTAAAGCAAACCATTGGAGATGCTCTAAGCCATTGTAGCTCTACCAAGCTACATGGCTTGCCTTTAAAATAGAAAAATTAATTTATCAAAAAATAAGAAAATAAATTAAAATATTATATTTATAGCTATGATGAGTGTTGTAAGCTACAATGGATTGTAGTTTACCATTGGAGAAAGATGTAACTTAAAAGTTATGTTGCTTAGAAAAGTAATGGGAACAGGCAAGCTACATGGCCTTGTAACTTGTCATTGGAGTTGTTCTTAGAAAGAATACACGTTTACCAACTAACTCAAGGAGTTACTAAATGTAGAATTTGCAAGGAAATTATGCTTTTCAAGATCTACTAACAGCAGGATTAATGGTTCCTAACAAACTGATCAAAGATACAAGGAACAATAACCCAACAATAAAACAAAAGGATTAGCAACAATAAAGATAATTAAAAAAAGATTAAATGTCTTATAATCAGAAAAATGGAATCTTTAAGATTGAATCAAGATTAAAGGCTTAGTTCTCCATCTAAGTCTTACAAAACCAAATCGATGCATGATTGTTTTCTAATTATTTTCTGGTTACCAAGGGAATACCCGAACACCCTGCAAGTCCGGGGATCATGTAAACCTTGATGGCAGGTAATAACCTCAACACTTTCGTGTAGGGTGTCGAACCCGAGAACTCTCATTTTGTTGTCATTGCAACGCATTGAGTACCCTTACATTCCACTACACTCAAGACACTATGATTATTATAACTTCCATGATGTAAACAACAGATAATTAAAACCTAAAATGTACCAACTACATATAGTATAGGGCGTGACTTAGGAAATGATCTTCAAAACAAGTGATGACGACGGAATTCACGAGAACGAAGCACGTATTTTTCGCACCCTACGCATCAGGCATGCGCATCCTGGTTTTATTTGGGCGCACACTGCGCATAGTAGCTGAAGGTTTTCTTCAAGATTTCTTTAATCCTCAACGTCTTCATACTTTAACTTGTCTTTTTTTTTTTGGTAGGATTGCTTTGATCCATGATTATCATAACGCCAAGTCTTTACTTCCGAACAAAACTTAAAACCCACTTATTAAGTCGATACTCGGGAAGTGGCTAAATGAAATGTTATGCATGCAAAAATCGTCCAAATACCTACTTATTTCAATTAAAATGGTCTAATAAACTAATACCAATACGATCTTATCACTATGCACGCTCATGACCTTGTCAGCATGTGCTTAGCTCAGTTCCTTGATTTGAATATACAAGTAAAATACGTAACATTCAGTCGGGGTTGGGTCGGGTTATTTCGGATTTCGAGTCAAGCTCGAGTATTAAGTTTGGGTGCAAGGTCGGGTGCGGGTGGGGTTATTCGGGTCAAGTCTGTTTTACCTGGTCTAGCAGCTAGAGATGAAAGTGGGCACGCTGTCACGGGTCGGCTTCTCATAACACCCGCAAGCAAGCCGCGCCCCGTGCGCCACCCGTCAACAGTCCCGCTGTTGGCGGGTCATACTTCCCAAGTTGACTTGACCTTGAGCTTCTCGTTTGTATGCACCCACGATCCAAAGATCGATGCCCGATGTGCATACCATTTGGTTATCCCTCACAGTCACTTTGATGATTAAGTGTCTCGGGATGGAGGTTGGAGTGAGGAGAACTATCAATATAGCTTTATGAAAGCTTGATGGAAACTCTTTAACACCCCAAATAAAAATGTACATGCCTTGGTCGATTTATATACCTCCAATTCTACTTCTAGACTCCTAGAAAGTTCTACATAATTACATCATATAATTTCCTTGAACATTCAAGATTATCTTATCCTAGAATATTCTACGCAATTCTAAATACAAGAACATTTTAGTACATACAAGAAGCATCTAGTTACATCTAAACTCTTCGACACTATTCTAGAATTTTCTAGACACCTCTAGAATACTCGACATTATTCTAGAATATTTCGGACACCTCTAGAATATTCTAGAAGGCTCTACCGTGTTCTAGAAACTTCTAGTAAACTCTAGACAATTCCTGAAACCCCTAGAAAAGTCTTGCATCTTCTAGAAATATCCACCAAATTAGCTAATCAAGAGATTTTACCCGAACATAGAATCGTTTACGGATCGGTGAGTCGCCATCCGTGACAACGCGCACCGTTGGGCTGGCACGCCCCAACACGACCCACGACTTATTTTAGCACGACATGAATCGGAACGGCCTAGCACAACACGACACGCCATGGGTCGTGCCTGGGCCGAAGTTAGACAAAATAAATCGTGCCGAGGCACGACCTAGCACGACACGACATGACACGTTGGGCACTCACAAAATATAAAGAAATTGGGTTAAAGTGGAGAAATGGCTAAGGCATGCTCAAGCACGACACGACACGCATGGGCCGTGGGTCGTGGGTCGTGCCTGGGCCGCCATTTTCATTTGACTTACACGATGTCGACACGGCGGCATGTAGCCCATATTCATGGGCCTGGGTCGTGCCAGTTTTCTTCCCAAGACACGGTGATCTGGCACGAGGCACGACTCACTTCCATCTCTACTAGCAGTGATGGAGCTAGGGGACTACTAGCAGGGACGCTCGCTCCCTTTGACATATGGAGTTTTTGAGTTTTTTTTCAGTTGATCTTATTATATCATTACTTGTTTGTCCTCTTTATGAAATTTTTGCCGTTTAAGTTCAAATCTTGACTACGCCACTGATTACATTCCACAAAACAGTTTTATACGAAAGCCGTTGTTAGAGCTCTTTGTAATTTCAAACTAGATGAGAGTCATGAGACAACAAGAAGGACAAAATTATTTCTCCTAATGAGTTTTAGTCATCTTACATTCTTAATAAACCAAATTAAAACCTGTATTAGACTATTAAGATGATCAAGTGTGAAAGTTAGTTACTCATGTAAACCAAATAGTCAAAATAGGTTGAAAAGGGTGATGATAACATATCCAAAAACAAGGAAAGAAGCCTATAACAAAGAGAGTAGTCGATGAGGGCATGCAATAATCAAATAACATGATTAACGACATTCTTTGATAAACCTAAACACATGTTGTAGAGTCTCAAAATTCCAAAGGATTATTATTATTATTATTATTATTATTATTATTATTAATAATTAGGTCCAGCGCATACCCAAACGTGACATGCCGACCCCATTATATATATTTTCCTAAATGGCATCGGATCCCTGATCCCCATCACTCCTACCACTTTTGCACCGAATTTCACCTATTTTTATCATCCCTTTTCATTATTTGGACCCCTCCAAATATTTGTTGCTATGCTCCTTTGTATCCATTACACTTTGATAACCTTCAAATCACGTATATCAGATTAGTCACTCGAGAGTGACATGCTTAAAGTCTAGAAGGCATAGGATCAAAACATAAATACTCACCAAGTTTGCTCTAGGGAGGCTTGAAGTCAAGTCTATTGGCCTTGTACATGATAATAAAGGTTTATTTAAGGTGAATGATACATATTGTGTCTCTCCTTCTCATATTAATCAATTTCATTAAGAAAAGGATCTTGGAGAAACAACACAACAACGTACACTTTGAACTAATATTGGCGAAACACACATTAGTAGAGCCAGAATTTTAACTAGAGGGAGCAGAACATTCCGGGCCGGGGTAAACTAGTAATCAATAAGGTAGAGCAGCAAAAACTTGGAAGTTCTAGCTGAAATTTTCAATATTTTCTTTGTCTAACAATTCCCATGCATGCCAGCTCTTCTTTGCTCTGCCACTAGTAACAGGGGCAAGTGAGCAACGGCTAGTCCGTGTGCTACCATGTCAAACAACATTGACACACCACGGGCTACTAGTTTATCGGTTTATGTGGTACTAAAAACTTGACATAAAATGTTCACAAGTTTTCACTAAAAACGATACATATCAGTCTTCAAAGTAAACGGGTCAAATCCATTCTTACAACAAGGCAAGTGGGGATCCATTTAGTTCGCCACTTACTTCTTTGTAAAAGAGGATCCGACTCATCTACATTGAAGACCAACTGAAAAATGTTAACATGAAAAAAAAAAAAGATACTTCTTCCGTCTCAATGATTTGTTTACTAGCTTTTTTACTAGGAAATGGGAGGTGACTATTTATTGTCGTAGTTAATTGATAACAAGTGAACAATATCGCTATTAAATGATCACATTACACGTAAAAAATCTAGCCAATATAAAAAGGTAAGCAAATGTACTAGACGCCCTAAAATGAAAACGGTAAACAAATGACGGGACGGAAAAGTATCGACGTATAGTGAGAACAAATACGGATGAATGATCAAACTCAAAGGACCTACAATAACAAGAACAAACATACTGCCTGCAATAATAAATATATTTGTGTAAGAACATTGTCGTATTTATTGACCAAAAGAACTCACATAAAGCTAAAAAATATTTATTACAAATCACAAGACGTACAAGTACACCCCACATTTTGATTTCATCCACCCCAAAACAATATATTATGCATAATAAAATTCATCATTGGGCAAGTGGCCAAGCAAAATCCAACAAAGTAGCAACAATTATTTACAAAACCCATATAATAATAATAATAATAATAATAATTATAATTTAAACCTTATAATATTATCCGATACCTAACCCATAGACAAATTAATCATCTCTGTTCTTACTTTACTTTTTAAAAAAACTTATTTTTGTCCCTTCTCTTGTATATAGACTATATTCACGTGGAACAAAAACCCGTTTTCTGAAAATTATTAACCAAAAATGAACATGGTAGCATCTACGGGCCACGAATAATAATAGCGCTAACAAATATAATTAGCCTTTGTGTAGGCAATAGAGTCGAGTATATTTAGATAGAAGAAGATTTATCATCACGGCGTCGCCTGCCATGGCTGCGGCGGCCTCCTCCGAAAGTCACCGGATCAAAACGCTTAAGTCGGTCAGCCTCTCGAGAATCAAACACACACTCTGAGGGAGGAGCCTTGTATCTAGACTTATCATAGCAATATGAGTATGTCAAGTGCTTCTTCCTGTAATTTGACATCTTTACCCTTTGTACCGGAGTAATACCGCTTGGGATCGATCCAACCTCGGGGGAAATATTATCACATTGACGAGAACGTTCGATTGGATCAACCGTACATCCATGAAGAACGAGGTCGGAGAACTGAGCTATGTAAGGAGCGTACCTATAATCCACCTTGTACTTACCACCATTGGTAGCCCAAGTCGAGGCATCCCATATAGTAGCATACAATGACATGGGTTTGGAGGGGAAATCACGTGTCATATCTCCGGTCCTCTTAATTTCTCTAATGGGGATATCATCGACATAAAATCTGTGGAAAAAAAGGGTTGGTTGGAAAACATAAGAAAACACAAAAGTAGTAAGCATGAATTGAATATAAAGTTAAGTTCATTTTTGCTGCTTTTATTTTTCTGAGTTGTACATCAATTGGAATCCATTATGATTCTTAAATGACAAAAGAAATAAAGGAAGGGGCCAATATTCTTGAGGTCCCTCATCAGCCACAATCAAACAATTGCCAGAGATATACATATAAGACATCAATATACACCACAAGAGGGGTCCTATTAAAGTTCCGAAGAGATATGAACGAAAAAATAATAATGAAAGAATCCTCATATAGGAGTCAGCAAATATGATCGATATCGTCTACGAGACCAAAAGTATGAAAAACTCCGAGAAGAACCAACCAAAAGTAGGTCATGTTGAGTCGCATGGGATGTTACACGAGAAATTATTAACGACAATGGAGACGGATTCTTTTGGCCAAAAATACATCATCCAGCTACAACATCTTCATTTCAAAAATCAATTATTTATACTAAATTCAGAAAGTTTATTGACATCTCAACTGTTTTGCAAAAAATGGGTATAGTTTATTAATATGGGTTGCTAATCACTATTCAGTAGTAAGCAGATATTAAATGATGTTGTAGGCCCTACATGTACATTTAATCAAAGTATCAAACTGATTTTTTCAACCACATGATTAAAGTTAAAACTAATCCTATATATGTTAATTCAGTACTATCATGGTGATTGAGGTTGTTGAGTGTTTGAATGAAATCAGAAACAAAATAAGATGAACAGATAAGAACATTAAGGCGAAAACCATTAAAAAAATGAAAAATAAAAGGACTAATGTAAGTATGGTGAAGAACAATACATGATTTGATCGCCAGTCCACAGTATGCTGTACTGATGGAATTCCTCAGTAGGATCGAACCACAAGGTGTATCTTTCTTCTCTCCCTATACTCGTGCTACCGTTTCCATACACGTTGGTTTGAACCCGCCATTCCTTTCCTCGGATATTACCTAAGAACTCGAAATCAAGTTCGTCGTGGTTTTTCTTATACATGTCACCATTAGACATCTGCAAAATCCAATGAACACAGAAATTGGAGGAGAGCAACACACAAACTTAGTCTTATCGCTAATTCATACTCACTACAAACAATCATTGAAAACAATCCATGTAAGATCCCTATACGGTAAATAAGCATATTCATTCTAGTCTTGGACTGTTCATCAAGAACCATTCATTAAACTCGCTTCTCCGGTACTACTAACCCAAAATTTGTATATGCTTTTGCTCGAACCTTGTTGGTTCAACCAAACTCAAGCCTAACATTAATCGAGAAAACTTGAGCAAGGACTCAACAAGTTTGCTTACGTCATTTACGGCCCTATTAGTGACACAACTCGACGGAGTAACCGAAAAATATTACGGAGCATATAGTATACTTAGTGCTGATCAATGAAATTGAATAAAACTCTTTTTCTAATATCCCAGTGATTAAACATATGGACATACACTAGCAATTCACGAAGTATGGAGACTATGAGACATCAAACAATAAAAATTTTATAACACTTGCTATAAACAAATACTCCTTGTGTCCCATGAATTGTTTACACTTGCGAGAAAAATAAAGAAAGTGTAAATTATTGACGGGGCGGACAGAGTAAAAGATATCTCATCCCTACCAATCATTTGTTTACCTTTGATTAAAATAACATTTGTAAAATATAAAAAAAGGTAAACAATTGATTAGAACGGAGAAACACAACAATTTCAGCCTAGAAAACGCAGATTAAACAAGAACATAAATAGGTAATCAATAAAGTTAACATCTTGCTACATGATACTTGTATTAAAATCAACATCAAACAAACAAAATATCAAAGGAAAATAAATAAAGATAAAAACTTTATAAGAGAACTTACATAAAATGCAACCACAACCCCAGCTGTATAATCTGCAGGCAATTTAATTGATGCACTGAAGAACCCATGCAAGTAAAGATCATTCGACATAAATCCAGAACCTGGGTATCATCAATTCATGCATATATTCAATAAAATTACCCAAAAAAAACATTTAAAACCAATAAAAAATATCATGAAAACCCAATAATAAATAAATAAAAATGAATAAAAACCTGTTCTTTTATCAAGGGAAAGATGAACAGATTTTCCATCTCTGAGAAGCATAAGATTATTATCACCAAAGAGATGTGAATAGCCTTCATCAAATGAAATTATGGGAAGTTTATCAAAACTCCCAGAATCAGCAATAATATTAACAGACAAACAAATGAATAATGATAATAATAATAATATTAGAAATAATGTCTTCATTTTAGAATTCCTTAATTTTAGTTTAGTTTAGTTTAGTTAATTCACATGTAAAATTCTTGAAAGGACCTCTTATAAGTTTGTTAAGGTGTGAAGGTGTGCAATTGCTGAAGAGAAGAGAAAAGAATGTGAATTTGAAAAGGGGAGAGAGAGAGAAAAAGAAGAAAACAAGGGGCGTAGTATTAATAAGGAACAAGTGAAGTGAGACAAAGGAAGAGAGAGATAGAGATAGAGATAGAGAGATAGAGTGAGTGGTTTTATTGGTGGAAGACGGTGGTACTACTACTGCTACTACTACTGTCTACTTGTCTACTACTTAAACTTGTGACTTATCACCTTTTTCTTCTATTTCTTTAATATAGGGCTGCCTACAAAATTCCTTGCTCCTTGGATGCTGCTTCAATATTCGGATCTCACCCGTTTTCCATATGGGTTGTCTAACAATCTTCCTCACTACGGATGGCAATGGATCGGATTGTTGGATTGAGTTTGCGGGATTCAAATCCGATCCACTTGCTTATGGTATCATCGATCCATATCCAAACCCGATCCATATCCAAACCTTTAAAATCCATACCCGATCCAATATACTTTTTTCATAACCATACCCGATCAACCATATAATCCATAACCCGGTCCAAAATTTGATTTGACTACGTAAATACTTCATCTTATAGGACAAAAATGAAATTTCTAGTTTAGAAAAGTCTAAACTTTCAAAAACATTTGAATGGAGTTTGGGTATGAATGTTTCGGGTTTGGATTTGGATTTGGATTTGGTTTGGATTTTCTAATAGTGGATTTGGATATGGGTATTTAAATAGCGGATCGGGTATGGATTTTTAAAATTTGGATCGAATATTTTCCTCCGGGTCAATTCGGTTTCGGTTCGGTGGGGGCCACAATTGTCATCCCTATTCCTCACCCTATAATTAGACACTAGGTTTCTCTTAAGACGGATAAAACGGGTCAAGTAATATACTACGAGTATTTGTGTGGATGAGACTAATATTTTTATGTTGTTGTTTCCTATACATTATGCATTTGCCTTACTAATCTCATATGGGCATACTTGATCCGGCTCAAGATTTAGGCGAATATCTCCGTTTTAAATGAGAGTTTGTGATAATTGGAGTGGATCCACGATTTCCAACTTCACATTTGCAGTGTCTCATCTAATATCTCACTTAACGCATGATCAATGATCGTTAATCATTAAACACTTATGTAAATTATAATTCATTTGTGTTGATTACTTTTGATATATTAGTTGTTTGGTTTCCTTTTAGATTTTTTGTAGGGAGTATATTAATTCAATCTAAATAAATGATGTAGCAAATATGAATGACCGGATCTAATTAACACGTCTCATATTCGACTCGATAACCACATTGATGACCTCAGCTTGACCCATAATCTATGTTAACCCAATCCTAATGTATTTTGTTGCACGTTTGTCATAATCTATAAATAACTTAATTATTAGTAGTAATAGATCTAAACCTGAAATCACTCGACTCGACCCAATAGGACCCGAAATCTGTCAAACTGAATTGGCTTGACCCACAATTTTCCGACATGCACCCGCCTCAGTTGATCCGTTTTCCAAGCCTGTGACACCCCGCGATTTCGCAATAAAGTAAACACATAGATTTGCAGCGAAAATACAAGATATTTTTTAAAACTTTAAAAGCAAAACCACGAATGTGAGTTAAATTAATACAAGCGATCCCGATCCATTGATAACTACATGAATAAGATAATTACAACGCTAAAGGTGAATCGATGTAAGTACAACGCTCGCTAGCTCACTCGTCATAACTCCATGCAACACCGACTTGATGGAACTTGCATCCCCTTTTATTATATACTAAGAGAATAAATAATATGAACCCGTTCAAAGTTCACTCCCTTAAGGGGTCATTTGGTTTAACAAGTCGGAATGGAATTTGATAGTATGGGAGTATGGAGTTCTAAATCCATACTTGTTTAATTTTGTTTGGTTCAACATAAGTATGTAGAGGGGGAAATGGAGTTTGACTCCATGGGAGAAGAATGAGTATGAGATTTCAAGGGGTTGAGGTGCAGTTAGAATTCATTAGGTATATATTATATAACTCCATTTCAAATAACCTGGCCAACCAAACAACATAATGGATCAAATCTATTTCAATCTATTCCAAAGTAGCCAACCAAACACCCTCTACATAAGGAAACAAATGAGATTGTTTTATTTTCTTTTATTAAACCATTACCCTTTCATTAAAATATAATCTCTTAATCAAACTAAAATTTGTAGTAAACTATAAACTACATTCTTTTGATTAAATATAATAAAATTGGTATAAACTCATGAGCTACAAATTGCTATATCTTTTATTTGATGTTATTTTTAATGATTTGATGAATACTTGTCCGTATAAATAAAGCAACAGATTGTTATTACTAGTTTCTTAACGAAAAAAATGAGAAAATAAATTTATAAAAAGACATCCATTAGCTTTGAATTTTGAGAAATATTTTCATTTAAATATACACATTACTCAATTTCCTTGGTTATTTTTGTAGATAAGTTTTTTTCCTCAAATCAAAGTATATTAAGGTGAAATTTATAAATTAATGAACCGTCGAGTTAATTTATAAGCAATCAGTTTAAAATTAAAAATTTTGTATATACCGTACATTTATTGCACGAAATTTAGATTAGTCTATAATCAAAGCAACTACTTACGAAGTACACCGTACTAAAAATATATCACAAATTATAGAATAAGACAATCTTACAGAGTAAATCAATTTTTTTTTTTAAAAAAAAGTTGTTCATTTTTTGATGTTCTCTTTTTATGCAATATAACAGTTTACGTTATGAGACGGTATCACACGATAGTTAGTGAAAATATAGCGTTTTCCCAAAGGAGTCTACTGAGCAAGGGAATACGTTGCAGTAATATATACGGAGTATTAGTATATATATGAGCTTTGTTTCGTAAATTGAAATGATTAAAATAGTGTTTAAGTTTCATTAGATCCATACAATTGGTAGATTATGTGTTGAGGTTTGCGAAGGTGTATATAAAGATCTACGCTAGGAGCCGTCACACAAGGAGAAGGTGAGGAAGATAGGAGTGTTGGCATGCAGCAAGAATATGAATTATTAAAAAAACTGTATGGAGTGAATTCCGTAATGCAAAATGTGACTATTTTGGGAATTGAACTCAACCCTTAAACCACAACAACATGTTTGTTACCCAAGCCAAACATATATACCACACTACTCACTCAAATCCCCCCACTTGACATCTTCACGGGTCATAATTGTCTCCCTCAAACGGATGTTGCATGCAGGATATCTAAATTTTACGATTGTGTTTCGTGCTTACGGTTTTTTTTATCACAAATTCTTATTTAAGACGGATTCGTCTTTAGTTTTAAAGCGGTCAAACAACAACCAATTTATATAGATAAGACAAACATCTTATTACAGTATTTCTTAGACATATTTCAATTTTATTTTATTAACGTATTTGACCTGTTTTTGCCCTAAGAAAAACTTGTTGAGCTTTTATATACTCATACAAGTATATATATTTTAATATTTTGGAAGCTATTTAGAGACAGAAGGATTATACCACAATTT
Organism: Heliosperma pusillum; assembly: GCA_022085475.1. NCBI lineage: Eukaryota > Viridiplantae > Streptophyta > Magnoliopsida > Caryophyllales > Caryophyllaceae > Heliosperma > Heliosperma pusillum. The sequence goes on from JAIUZE010004247.1 coordinate 62,603, forward strand.
TAATTTACTATACTAGTGATTTGTTGATGATAATTCTTACTCCGTATTTGTTTATCCGATTTTTGTAATAATAAAACTATAAAAGTGGCCTGGTATAAAAAGAAACCGTTCTATTTAGACTTATACTCCTTATCAGGGGCGAGGCTACATGTATTAATGGTATAGCATGTGCTACACCAAAATCTACAAAAATTCTTAGAAAATGAAAAATTTGCTACAGCATTAATTAGCCATTTATTGCCTATTTGTGTAATTATTTCTCCCTTAATATTACCGTATATCAGAAACTTTCTATGTTGTGTGTAATTTGTGCATTTAATTCTCATTTATTAACATTGATCTTTTCCAATTTTCATAGTAGCATCAATTATTTTACCTAATTTTTTTTTTTTTGCTTATTTTGGCTCTTAATTCTAAAAAATGGTGAAGAATTAGACATGACTTCATCATTGAGGATTTGTGATAGCCTAAAAAAACTAGTCTAAAATAGTGTAAAAGCTAGAGAAATAGAAGTAACGTCTACGAAATTCAAGAATGAGTCGAGGAAGCAGATCAACCGAGGCTATATAAATAATCATGGTATTGATATCTAATACTCTCTCCGTCCCAATCATTTGTTTGCCTTTGATTAAAATACTGCTCACAAAGAATACAAAAGGCAAACAAATGAATGGAACAGAGGGAATATGAGATTGAATTCTCCATGTTTTCACATTAACAAGATAGAGTAGTTTTAATTGCATCATTGTACTAAGTTGTCATTCAACAATGTGTTTATTATGACCTTGTGAGCTATGAAGATTAGTTGTTAGAAATTTTAGGTCTATTAGACTTCCATAAAAGTGATCGTGTTTTGGATCAGAATTTTTCTCGGCAATGACAAATTCTAAGTAGGTACTATTTTTTATTAACTAGTTTTAGAGTTTAGACGACAATGGCAAAATTTGAAAATAAGTTATCTGTACTAGTCATAGGCTAATAGCCCATAGGAGCAACTTCACCAACTATATTAATGGACAAACTTGACATTTACATTCTAAAACGTTAATGTAAACAATAATTAAAACTTGTCTTTGAATAGTAATGTACAAAGTAGTACACTTAGTGCTGGAGCTAGAGGGCTAGCAGGGGCGCTCGCCCGTCTGGCGGTTGAAATTTTTAGCGAAATTTTTCGAAATTTTTTAAATGTACCTTATGAAAATAGTCGTTCGCCCCCCTTAAAATTTTTCACCCCCCTAAATTTTTCAAAATTTTTTAAATGTACCTTATGAAAAAAATTTCGCTAATAATTTTTCAATTTTTAGCGAAATTTTTTAAATGTACACTGATTTCGCTACACCAAATAAAAAATCTTGGCCTCGCCCCTGCTCCTTATAAAGCACATCATTATCTGAAAAATGAAAATTGTGGTTTTATTCACTGAGTTTTGACAAAAAAGTGGGGAAAGAATTTTGATTAGCAAAGTAAAATGTGACACTTACACCATATAAGCAACAAAATATAGGGAGACAATTAGGTCTCGTAAGTCGTAATTAACAGGAATAAAAGTAAGCCATAATATATTATTAATAGTAGTGATGAAAAGAAGACTAAAGTTTAGGAAAATGGTGTGATTTAGCAACAAATCTTTCCCTTCATCACCATTTTGATAGGCGACATATACGGCTTTAATACGTTTCCTTAAGGGAGATAAAGATAACTCCACCGTATTTGGCTTCACTTGATTGGCGCCATTGCTAATCTCTAAAAGTTGTATGCCCACTTAGCTTTTTAAATGATTCTATACTACATCTTATTTATTGAGAAATAGATGATGGTGAATGGTGATAAAAACTTCACAAAGAAAGCATAGTCTATAAAAACCCTATTAACCAAGTGGTGTTAGTTTCGTGGTAGTCGGTTTAAACTTTGAAACTTGCAGAAATGAAACAGTTGAGAGGTCCAGGGTTCAACTAATACCAGCTGGAGTGATGACCACTTGGCCACTGCAGCCTCCAATGGAGATGACTTACATGGTACATGTGGTGGTGCAGGAACAGGGGCGGCTAGGACCATGTGCGGGCTGAGCGGGCGAACCGGGCCTCCAATTTCATGGGCCTCCAACATGTTCTTATACTATCTAAACTCTATTCATATACATAATAACCTAATTATCTAGTAGTGGAGGTCTGGTAGCACAGTGGTTAGAACATGTAATACTTGCCAAAGCTCCCCGTGTTCAAGCCTTGACACAACCATTTTTATTATTTTTTATATGTCAATGGTATTTTCTTTTGAAATATATATATATAAAGCGTCTCTTGAGTGCCTCCATTTTCATCATTGCACAGGGCCTCCAAATTATTTAAGACGCCCCTGTGCAGGAATGCATAAAAAAAAATAAAAATATAAAAACCCTATTGTAACAATTTCATTAAAAACCTTATTGTAACGTATCGTAACACACCGTTAGTTGACCACGTAAATCTGTGTATATTACTTTTAATGTTTTCTTTATCTTTTCTTGCATCCGTAATAACAAACACATAATCTAGTTTTAAACATTTTAAAAAGAAAAATAATGTGAAATAATGGATATAAATATTTATTTGTGGAGTTATGCCATATGTTTTACGAGTTAAGGTGATCTATACGACTATACTATAAAGCGTTAGTTTAAGATAGTCTCGTGTAAAATCGTTTTGACACTATTCTTTTATCAGAAATGAATCCCCAGTTACAATAACAATTTCTATCTGACTGAAAATTACGTGGAAAGAAAAACTTTACTATAAAATATTGCTCTTGTTAGAATTGATTTAAATTGGAACTTTTTGAAACCCATTTTAAAGATTGTTGAGTTAGGATAGCCACAAATTTTCATTGAAAACAGTATTATGCATCACAAGCTGAAAACGGATAGTGTTCTCTTATAATACACAAGTGGAAGAAAGGCAAATATATTGAGAAAATAGACACGTACCCCACTTATCCTCACACTTAGCATAATATGATATGAACACTATCGTAAACAACTTGCACTTCTGAGACAAGCCGTAGGATAACACAAGTAGAGGACGCAATGTGATGACAGAAGACAACAGACGGAGTAGACAAGGAAGTATATGTTGGAACGTAGTTTAATAAGCCACGTGGATGCCAAGTGGCAGTTAGTTGTGGAAGAGAAGCACTAAAAATAAAGGAAGGCGTAAATGGAAAACAAACTTCCATTACTACAAGTCTACGCTCGCAAAAGTCACAAATGAGAAGGTTTTGGTGTTTTACCCGCTTTTACGCTATCAACTTGAATTAGCCGTTGCCATTTGTAGGCCCCATTCCTTTGTGCTACCATTTTATGACCAAGTATCTCCAAATTAAGTAAGACTTACACTCTTGTTAATCAGCCGTACCGTGTCTGACATTGAGACTCGTCGAACACGCGCTCAAACGTGTCGGAGTCGTGTCTAACTTTCTTCTTTTGTTTAGGCACGTGTCCTACGCGTGCTCATGGTATTTAGGTGCGTGTGCTACGCGTGTCCATGGCATTTGAACCTCATTTGGAGGTAACGATGTTCTTTAAACGAGAAATGAGCTGTCAAAAGAGGTGGATTAGAGGATAATTTCTCGTGAAAATGAAAATGAGTTATAGTCAAGGCTAAGTTTTACCTTTACTTATTTAAATTCAATATCAAATACTTTACAAAAATAAAATCAAATGTTTATAACTATAAAATATATGCTAACGATTTTAAATGTTTACAACAATACGGATAGTATATTTTATTCAATTTATATAACATATTCCGTATCCTAAATTTCATTAGATACCGTGTGCTTGTCCGTTTTGGTACAACCTAGTCTGCCAACAATAACTGGCTTATTATGCTAGTCCGATTCACTCACAGTGACCAACAAGGCCCATTGTCAGTTCGAATACACGTCCAGTCAATTTGGTGTGTACACTATTGTGACTTTGTGAGTTTAGATATATTGTCATTATTGTGGATTCACAAATTCTTATTTCAGACCGAGGTATCCGTCTTAAGCTTAAGACGGATACCATATTCTCTCACAAAATATCCATCAAGGGTGAGTGGAGAGCACATGGGGGGAGCCCACCTTGTCCTCTCTACCCATTTTCTCTCACAAAATACCCGTTGTAAGATCCGACCCGTCTTAAGCAAGACCTACTGTTGTGGATTTGTGGATGTGTCAATTCTGGCTTTGTATCCTAGAAATGTACAAATCTACTCCCTTTGTGGCGGCCATTATGAGCTTCCCAAGAAAGGAATAATTATGAGTGAAATAATAGAAGTTAAAACAAGAAGAAATAGAAAAATACTCGTGATTTATAATTGTTTAAAGGATGATCAAAAATGAGGTAACCTCTGTTATCTATATAGAGGTAGAAAAATTTGGGTAACTATTACTTTTTTAATGGAGTGACTATTATACTAACTTCCCCCATTTACATCTCAACTCTTATCAATTTCCTTCATTTTTAGTTAAATCTTGGCCAAACATACAATTTTTGCAAGTTAAAACTACTTTTGAAAAGCTTGTAATCGTTTTTCAGCCCTTAACAGTAAAAACATTAATTTGGTGTTTCTAACTTTTACTTCTACTTTTAAGACATTTAATGCATAAATGACAAAATTGTATGTTGTAAACATTTTAATAAAGTAAAACAAATACTTATTTATTCATTATCTACAAATAGAGACCTATTTTGCTATACTTTTAAACAATAGTTCATTGCTAAAAAAAATAAGTCTTTATTAAGTAAGTTGATGGCCAAATCCTACAATTTTTTTCTAGAAATAGCTTATTGAAAAACTTATTCTTACAAGCATAAACCGCTTTTGTAAAATTAGGCCAACCATGCTCTTATAAGGTTTAATAGTGTTTATCAAAATCAAAATTAAATTTCTAAATAGTTTATTTGACTCGCCATAAGTCTTTCCTAGCACGAACATGCTGATAATTAAGCAGTAGCCGTTTCAACCTGAGGGGGTTGGAAAGACTTATAGATGTTATAGCATTCCCAAATTGAGATTGCTCATCCAACCAAGTATTGCTTTTACTTGTGCCCATTCTTGTTTCTCTTTAAATTGAGCTAATGTATTCTTCATCCAAAAGCCAAGGTGGCTTTACTATAAGCTTGACAACAACCACATCATATTGAATTACCATCAATCAATACTTACTTAAGTCTAATCCCTAACAAGGAACAACATCACTATTATAGCCTAGTAATGTACCTAAGGTGCTGCTACTGTTTTGGCGTCTTTACCTTAATGTAATCCTCACAAAACGAGCAAGAACTCCATCAACATCATGTAAAAAACCTAGCCTTGATGTACCACATAATCCAAACAGTTTATCACAAGCATTTTGGACATTGCTGATATACTACCGTTTTCCCTCTTTATTCTCGTTCATTTTGACCCCATTTGACGTAGTTTAGGCGTCGGTTTAATTGCATTTTACCCCGTATTTTGTGTACTCCCATATTATAAATTATCTTCTCATATTGTAGGAAATTGGACAATGAAAAGGCAAGACGGAATTAGGAGTGAGAAACCGTCGCATAACATGAAGGAATGTTTGAAATAAGAGAAGAAAAACAAGAGGAGGGTCCCCAGCCGGCCGTCCCGCCGGCCGGGGCACCCACCCTCCCCCATGAAGAACAAAGAGGAAGACAAAAGGTGGTGGACTCGGTGCCAGCCGACCCACTAGCACCCACCTTCTACACACCCTTAGGAAAAGCCGAAAAAAAGGGGCCCCTGCCGGTCCACCGGCATGGAGCTCCCCCAGCCCATTTCCATAATTTGCACGAAAATTAGGGGAGGTCGCGTTGTCGGCCGGCCGGACGGAAGCCGACATGCTCTTTTTGCCTTATTTATGAGATCTAATTGAAGGGGATACTATAAATACCCCATTGTAAATCCATTTTGAGACACTAACCTAGATAGAGAACCCTAGTATTTAGCTAGTAATATTTCATAATTAGTACTTTAATCTTCCCTTAATTAGTCATAATTACTCCATATTTCTACTTAGTTATTGATAGATCTAGTCTTTCCTTTAGTTTATATTGAAGATTTGGGTTGTAATTTGAAGACTTGAGGAGACTCTTCTTCCATTTATTAGTCCAAGTTTGCAACTTTCATACATGTTTGGTATAATTCTCATTTTAATTTCATTTACTTTTCATTTAATTATACTGTCATACTTGCTTAAGTAGTTATCTTCTTGAATGTGGTTTTTCTTGCTTGTTTCATATTAAAGTCTTCATCTTTGATGTTTATTCTTATTAGCATATATGAGTAGTGTATTACAAAGGTATATCGGGGAACTTGTGTAGTTTCATGGTTTGATTGTGGTATTTGGAATAAAGATTGAGTCTTTTGCTAGTATCTTTGTTTTGTGCACACAAGGTATTTGATGAAATGCTTAAATCAGTAATTTGAGTTATTTCTTTATCTATTTCCTAGTTTGAGCGAGAGCTCACACTTGTATTAAGTTGTGTGTGTTTATTGACTGTTTAGGGGGAGGCTAGGGCGAGAATCCACCAAACCTTAGGTTAGAAATGTCTCACACCGAGAGGTGGAGCCTTACCTAATAGGAGTCGTCTTACACCGAGAGGTGGAGACCTACCTTGACTCACCAATACACCAACCTTAGTCCCTACCAGAATCAACTTCGACCTACATTAGTGAACCCGGATACCTTAGTCTTTCCAATTATTGTTTTAACTTCTTGCGTTTTTGCTTAGCTTTTAGTTTTCGTTAGTCACAACCAACTTGCTTCTAGCTAGAACTAAACTAGAGTCTATTTAAACCGTCGTAGAGCCATAATTTTGTCCCTTAGGTTTTGACCCTTACAATACACGACGATCAAATCGTACACTTGCGAGGTAATACAAATAAAATCGTATCAATTACTCATCTTAAAACACAAGAATCCTATAACTGGGCAGTAGGGTTTAAATTGATCAATTTTCCTCCTTCACATGTATAAAGTTGCACCCAAATGAGCAAGAGTAACTTGTAGCCTAATCAATATGTAAGAATGAAAGTGTGGAGATGCAAGTGTACAAGTTATACCTCGTAAGATGAAAGTTATGAAGCAAGTATCATGGCTGGTGGATGAGGTCAGATCAGGCACACTAGAGCATGGAACAACCCAAGACTCTGCTCTTGCTTCACCCTTGATCGAGTCCCAACAAGTTCCAATATTGAACATGACCATGGACTGTCCAAAATTCATGGTTTAAAGGTCAAGTAGTCCTTGGTTGACAATCACCTCTCTAGGATCCAAATTAATAGCTTGGTCATTGATGGCTCCATGGGAAAGGACAAGGCTAAGGCTTATGGGTTGAGTTAAAGGGGTTTTAATTTTAAAATATTGGTTCTCAAAGATAGCATTACATGAGCTATTCATTTCAGCATATGTACTCATGACCTTTGGCTCAATGCAGTTAGACTTAGGACAAGTAATATCCAATCATGGCATAACAACCATCTAGCCTAAACTCTTCCCTTTCCCATCTGTTTTGATGGCCTTCTAAACTATTCCCTTAGCTAAAACCTCATGGCTTGTAGGCCTTTCTAAATTCTTCTTAACACACAAAGCCAACTGAAGCAATTCATCATATGAATACAAAAATTCTAAATCAATTCTCTTTGCAATCTCAGATTGCCAAGCTAAAATCCGAGTATTTTTTGGAAACATACAACTCTTTTGTCACACAGATAGTGTACTCCCTTAAACAACTTAACATATTCATGAACACTCAAGGAATTTTGTTTAATGGTTTTTAATTTAGCCCACAAATCATCCATGGTAGAACATGGTAGAAACTTTAGTCTCATGTACCCTTTAAACAAGACACAACCAGTTCAAGCTTCCTTTCCTCAAATCACAATTGTTCTCAAAATAGTATTCAACATCATACAACCAAGAGACAAATACGCTATTGTTTTCACCAATAAAAGAAGGAAGTAATGGCGTTTTACCTTTTCCTCTAAGGGCAGAAGATGAGTTAGAGAACTCATGGGGTAGGTGGTGTACTCCTTGGTACAAATTAGGTGGTTTTAGTTCCCTTTGAATTCCATGGTTGTTTGTTGCTTCTTTTGTATGCACATCACCTTCATTTCCTTTTGTTAGACCTTGCAACTTCAGCATAACTGCTTCAATGGACTTGGAAATGAAACCAAGGCCACACGACTTCATCTTAGAACATGGAACAAAAGGAATAACAAACTTTGCTACTGATTTACCCATCACAAATCAGATTGCACTAGACTCATGAAAACATGTTGTTTTTGTGTTTATAATGTAGTTAGAAAAATATGAATTCACAAACCAAAGCTCTGATCACCAATTGAAGTAAAATCTATAAGGATTAAAGTGAAATTAGTAGGATTTTCCTTGGTTAAAATCACAAGTTTGAACTTGAAATGAACTTGTTTTGTGTTGTAATTTTCTGATTTTATATGAAACAAAATACGAACAAAGATAGGCTCTTCCAAAGCACAAAGACAATGGATAGAAGGTCTCTTAACCAAAGCACAAAGACAATGATCAAGATAAGTGAGTACTTAAAGCACATAATAAAGTAGAACCACACAACTGCCATCACTAAGCTAACAAGGTTTACTCAAGCCTAAAGCCCAAAGTAGGTTTTAGAAAACAAAGGTTTTCAGTTGTTATTTCAACATAATCTGATTTGCTTAGGTTAGAATGCAAGGCTTATATAGGCCAAGGGTTACATCATTAGGATGTACAAATAATTATCTAATGGTCTAAAATGCATCGTCTATAGGACAAGTATTTCGTGGCCATGCCCCTTACAAAAAACAGAAAAGTGACTAGAAAACAAAAACATTGTAATAATGCTGAATCTGATTTGTTTGCTTGCGCAAGTTCAATTAAAATATGTAAGACCTTGAAGAATGGACCTTGGCACCTTCCAAGATTCAAGTTCAAGATGTTATGAGGACTTTCAAGACCTGCCTTGATTTTGTTTAGCAAAAAATAGAATCCAAAGCAGCATTGGCACATGATAGTTATAATTAGTCCTACCCGGACCCATTGCTTTGCACTTAGCTAAATCTGCACTTTCATTGGGAATTAACAAAATCTATCCAGTACTTTTAATTATCTTCCCAAGACCTTAAACTTAGATTATTAGGACTTGGAATCACTTAATTAAGATTAAGGGTTACCTTAAACCTTGTTCTTTGATGTCATGCCTGAACCGGGCGAGATATTACTTGGACTTGTCTAATTTTTTGGTGTAGCACTCAAAACTCTCTTATTAGGATGAGTTTAAATGCCCATTATAACTCATTGTAAAAGATAGGTATGTTAGCTTCCACCTCCAACAAGAATTATCCCTAAATACTGAATAGATATTGAGTTATTTATTTGTGAGTGCTGATAGGGCTTCATCAGATGCCCATCAGACATGCCACTAACAACATCCATTATGCACATGCCATAATTTTCTCTTTAGGATTATTTAGGTGTCCCTACATGTGCCATTGTTAAGCTAAATGAGTTAGCTTTCTTCTCATGTTGGAATCACTTAAAACTCATGCTGAGATCTTCATTTATGAGCCTTTTGGTAAATGTAGATCAGGATGACATGTGCATTGCACTTTTCTGTAAGGGTTGTTTTGTAGCAGCCCTAAGTCAAGCTCTAGACCTCATATGGTGTCATTTTGTAGCTCAGATTTCAAGCTTTCCAACCACAGAAATATCTTCAAGAATTATTAAGTGTATCTTAAGATATGATGCGAATAACAAGGTCCCTTATCTTGGTTTGCTTTGACAATCCTCTTTTGAGCATGAATTTGAGACTTTGATGCAACTATGAGCTTGGAGGCTTGTAATAAGGCTTAGTGTGATCTTTAAATTTAGAGTTCCCTTGATTACTCCAGTTACACTATCTATAAAACTAATTGAAACTATAATAAAATTAATGAACTTACGACGAAGAACACAAGATCTAGGAGATACGATTGCATTCCGCTTGAATGGGCGTAAAAAAACAAGGAAGAGGAGAAGTAGAGAGCGGCAGATTTAGGGGGCTAGCAAGGGCACTTGCCCAGGAAAAATTCAAAAGTTTTAGTTTAAATTTCTGATATTTTTTCAAGTTTATGTAATGTCATTAGTTGTTCGCCCCTGTTTAAATTTTTTGACCCCTCCCAAAATAATAAATAGTGGCTCCGCCATTGGGAGTAGATGACATCAAAACAGAGGGAAATGAGAAAGGAGATCAAAGAGAAATCATAGGGAGTAGAAGAGAAAAGATTAGGTCTAGCGTTTTGCAAAAATAAAAGGAAAAAGTAGGAGGTTTAAGGTTAAACTCTTATTTGTAGAATTGGGTAATAGATTTAAGAGTTAATTAGTCCCAATAAAACTCCAATCACACGCTTATTAGGAAAAGAATAAAGGAATTGGCTCACTTTAAAGTGTTACATTAACAATAATTAAAGAAGCGGGAATTCTGAAAGACTCAAATGTAATTAAGTAAATTGCAGAAAATTAGGGTGTTACATTTAACCTATAGTACTCCATCAATAATTAACTCATCCAATCCAGCCCTGTGTATTAATTGTTTTTTATATATATATATATATATATATATATATATGGAGTAATTGTTTTTTATCTTCGATCGAGTATCCATATGAACGAGTTTGATTAATTATATTTGAGGCACGATTAAAGAATACTTCGTCCGATTTTACTTTCGCCATTAATTAAATTTCAAGATCTCTTCATAATGTTCAAAGTTTAATAGTAATTACCTTAACAAAGCCCTTGTACATATGTATTCGTCAGGATCGTCTGAGCCTCTATTGATGATGCACCAAACATAACTCGCATGAGTATTTTCTCTTCAAGTCCTCGATTGTTCGTTGTGGAGTCACATGTTAATTCTTCGCTGCCATCTTTGTGTTTCTAATATCCGTTTTGTACCAATTCCTATAATCCCTAGGAAATAAATAATTATTTCATCTTGATACACCAAATGTCGTATTTTCACCTTTACATGTTGATGTCCAAATTACTTGTATTGTGTTAAACATGATTTTAAATGTGTGATTTTCTCTTGTACTAAATTTAGTTTTTGAATGTTTGTATTTATTTAGAGTTCTTGGGGTTGTATTCTTGTTCTGACTTTAATACTAGTTTTAGTTTTATATTTTGTTACTCATGTGTATATGTTAGATAAATATAGGCAAATATTTACTTAATTGTAATAAATTGAGAGTGTGTTTATAATGACTTACGGATACGACTCATTTAGTCATAGTAAATTGAAGGGAATTAGGACGATTTAGTTGGATTATAGAAGCGTTTTGAATCTTAATTCTATTTGTTGTTGAACTTTGATTAGTTTGTGGGCGGTTTTGTAGTATAAGACGAAAGCTAAGCTTGAGGGTTGGTGGCCTGAAGATTTTTTAAGCTATCTTGACATCTGTACGTGAGGCTTTATCGAGTATACGTGTCGCACATGGAGAAGCAATTAAGACAGTGGGAGTTTTTATTTGCGCGTTTAACATTTGTTCTAGGCGCGATAAACATTCGTTCTATACGCGACATGTATTCGTTCAAGTGTCGCGCAAATACAACTTTAAGTCTTGGTCTATTGCCTTGTAATTCTTATACAAGAGCATGTTTGTTTGCTTTATGTTCACTTGATTTGTTCCAAGACTTGCCTTGACTTTAATTATTAAGTTGACTTTTTTCTAGGAGAGTAGTTAAACTTTTTATTTTCCGGTTATTAGTAACGTATGCAATATTGAGAAAAACCCTAGTATTATTATCAAAATTACGAGGACCTAATTCCTCCATTCTTGGTTCAAGCCATTGAAGCACTTGTTATTCAATTGTAAGTTTAAAAATTCTAATCTTTATCTTCACTATAGTTAATTGCTTTGTTCGTTATTTTATAAATGTTGTCTTATGATTGTTAGGTGCACAACTAGTTATCTAATTCACCGTTCTATTGTTAGTATTGTTAATTGAACACGATTTAGTATTGATTAACATTGTAGTAATAACTAGGAACTAATATTGAACGAGATTCGTTAATAATGATACTTAGAAACAAGTAACATATATCTAAAGCAAAACTAGATTATGTGTTATTTATCCCTTATTGAATTCTTTATTCTTTATTTAAGTTGTTAGATTAAACCTTAAACTGAATTATTAAAGTTATTTAATAGTTAAGTTAAGAAAATGATACGTTTTAATTATCTTTAGGAGAATGAGAATTTTATAACTCACGATAAGGTAGTCAATATAATTATTTAGTACCGGATTTCAATGATCAATTTATATTACGTTGTGGATTTATGCTTGACCCAAAATCATTAACTCATCTGAATTTTACGTTATTATTTTCTTAGTCTTATTTCTTTAGTCAATTCAACCAATAAAATCCCCCCTAACCGGTTACTTACTCTATATTATTATACATTTTAATCGAATTAGTTCTTTCTTTTGGATTCGACCCTTGCTTTCACTATAGTACTGTTCTAGTAGTTTAGTTAAGTAAGTGATTATAAATTTATATTTGATAGGTATACGACTTTTAGCCCGTCAGTTACATGAATAACGCCTATATATAGGACTTGCGAGTCGATGATTTCTAGCTTCATAGCCACTATTTAGAACTCTATAACTTTGCTCTTTTATTTTCTTTTATTTTTTAATTAATAAAAACATACCATGAGCTAAAAAGTGGTGATTTAACTAGTAATGATCCATTTATTTGGCACGATATACCATGATATACCCAGTCTGTGCGTATTCTATGCATTCATAATTTAGTTTGGCATGCAATATTTGATGAAAATAATATTTGAGGTGCCTATACTTTAGGAAATATCGTGGTCCAAACAATGTTGTGCAAAAAAACTCTAATGCTTCATTTTCACCTTGTATTATCTAAATCATAAATGAGTTAAACACAAATTCAACAATATCAAGTTTTATTTCAACAACAGTTTACTTTGTCTACAATTTTAGATTGCGATTTACACATTCAATGAAGTTAATTAAAATGTCTCCAATTAAAGGAGTTAGTATGTCTATATATCCGCATTCAAAGATGTTTGTTAATTTTCTTTTTTATAATCTTAGTATTTAACATACATGAAGTTTTATTAATTTTCCAATACAAACATGTAGAAATCGTACGGAACCTTCACTAACAAAGTTGGATGAAAAGGAGTTAATTTGATTGACATCACAAAACTTTGTATATACGCACATACCGCTGAAATCAACATTGGTAAACTAATAAAATAAATGTTAAAAATATTGTTAGTTATTGAAATAAGATTAAATGATTAGCAGACAAAATCAAACAAAAGACAACATATGCCTTATTAAACACTATAGAACTATTTATGGCATCTATTACTTGAATATGTAAAATTTTGTTAGCTATGAGGAAATAAATGCAATTGGCACTGTTCACATTGTTTCCTTACCTATAAATAATGCACGATAATCACACATTGTACTTAGCACTCATATAGATATTCTTCAAACATTCTATCAAGCAACAAAAACAATGATTTCTCTGGGCAATCAAATAATATTGTTGTTACTTCTCATAGTATTTAGTTTATGGTGGTTACTAAAAAAATTACTCAATCCACCAACAATTTTAACGAACAAACGCGATATTAATATCAATAGTTTACAGTTACCTCCTAGCCCACCAAAACTACCCATTATCGGTCACCTTCACTTGGTAGGGAGCTCACCACATCGTAGTTTCCAAGCCCTAGCAAAGAAATATGGTCCAATTATGCACCTTAAGCTTGGTTCCGTGCCTGTTATCGTGGTGTCATCACCAGATATGGCGGAACGCCTACTTAGAAACCATGATATTCTTTGTGCAAAGAGACCGATGTCTGATGTCTCACATGACCTTTCGTACGGGTCCAAGGGGATCATATTCACCCCATATAGCCCGTATTGGCAAAACGTGAGAAAAATGTGTGTGATGGAGCTTTTGAGTGCTTCTAAAGTACGATCATTTGAATGGTTGAGGAAGGAGGAGATTGGGAAACTAGTGTGTTCGCTTAAGAACGCTTCTATGGGTAGTAAGCCTATCGAAGTTGGAGCGAGTGTGGGCGGTGTTTTAGAGGAGTTGATATATAGAATGTTGTATGGAAGTCCTAAAGAGGACTTAGCTATTAGGTCCGTTGTCCTTGAGGCTTTGAGACTTTCAGGAAATCTCAATATTTCTGACTATCTAAGTTTTCTTGCTCCATTTGACGTTCATGTTTGTTTCCTTAAAATACTTAAGGACTATATATCAACCTATAAGTTAAATGATCAATACGAGAGGAATTTTTAAAATCAAGTATGTTGGCTAATAAAAAATGTAAAGAATTGAGGAGCTAAAACGGACAATAATAGTATTTCGTATGATATGGCAGAAATTCATTAATAGTTTTTTTTACGGAGTATAATATTTGACCATGGTTTAAACTTTAATATCGGAGTTCATGTCAATGTAATCAGTTATTAGGTTATGTTTTAGCGAGGTTGTGATCAATTGAGGTTAATCTACTTCCGCTAATATCTATATCCATCATCGAGTTTTTGAGTATTTCAAACTTTGAAATTAAAAAAAATTCAAATATCAATAAAATCTTCATGGACCAGCTAAAATTATATGATTAGTAAAGTACAAGTGCTTAGAAAAAAGGTCTCTCTTAAAATTTATCTTTCGGACACAAGTAATAAAATTATTTTCTTAAGAAGTTGGAATGTAACTTATGATTAAAATTAATGGTGGATGGAAGAAATGCAAAATAACTTTAGTGAAGATATTAATCCGCAAATGAAATTGATCAATCACATATAAAAGCATACAAAATTTGACTTTATAATTTTTTTTCAAGTAGCGACATAGCCACTCTTCATTAACAAGAGTCCCAAGATATTACAACTTTTCAGACGTTGACGGTTTACATTATAAAGTTGTTTGAGTTAAAAATTTATTCCTTCAAAACCCCATAAATACACAAAAATAACACTTACATTAAAATTGACACCACTTTTTAGCAATTCTCACAATGACACTGACTAGTGACTACAGGGTTTGAGACTACACATCAAAAAGCTTATGATAGTCGTTGATGGCGTGTTGGAGCAAATTATCATCAACCATGAAAATGAAGCGAAAAGGGAGCAACGAACTTATAGAGATTTGGTAGATGTGATGTTATCATTAACGAAAAATAATAACTCCCCTGATAATGGACCATCATCATATGGAATTAAAAGGGATAATATTAAGGCCATTCTAATTGACCTAGTTGTGCCAGCAATTGATAGTGCTACAATTATTATAAAATGGGCACTTGCAACTCTCTTAAAACACCCACAAAAATTGAAAACCTTACAAGATGAAATAGAAAATTTTGTGGGTATGCGTACAATCCTTGAGGAGAAAGATATACCTAAATTTCGTTATTTAGACTTAGTTATCAAGGAAATATTTAGGTTATACCCTATAATATTTTCTCCACATGAAGCCATGCAAGACATTTCATTTGATGGTTACCATATTCCTAAAGGTTCACAGATATATTTAAACTCCTGGGCCATTGGCACAGACCCTACTATATGGTCTGATAATTGTGAGGAGTTCTACCCTGAGAGGTTTATTGATAATGATATTGACACGATTAGCGGGCAAGATTTTCGGCTTGCACCATTCGGGTTCGGTCGAAGAAGGTGCCCTGGAACAATTCTTGGTTTGCTTAATGTGAAATTGATCTTATCTCAGTTGGTTCATTGCTTTGATTGGAAGATGACTGATGGCAAGTCATCCGAAGATTTAGTGATGAAGGAGAAGTTTGGGCTTGTTTTGTCCATGGCTAATGACTTGGTTTTGATCCCCAAGTTTCGCCTCAATAACGTTTAATACGAGGTTTAAATACTATGATGTATTTGAACTGACTAACTAGTGTTAAACCCGTGAAATTGCACCAGTCTATTTTCAAAAATATATGATACAATGATCAGCTAAGAAAGAAGTTTTTCTTTCAAATTCTCATGGTTTCATATTTCAAAAAAAAATATATATATACTTTGTAGTTAATAATTTATATTGTTACTACTTCTAATTCTTTGAAAATGATGAATTACTTTATGAACACGAATTAAGGTTGGAAGTTGGCCTGTTGAATGGTGGGGGTCTTACAAATAAAGTAGGACAATTTATCGACAAAACATGCTCAAAATAAAAATGGGACAATTCTAAATAATATGGCTAAATAGAATATAGAGAAATTTCTAAGAATCAGAAGGAGTAATAATAGTTTTCATATTATGAATAACTCACAATAAAATCATGTAAATATGTATGTAAATAGATATTTACATGATTAAGTTTGTACAAGATTTGTAGTGTACCAGAATAGAATTAGGTTTACGAATTGGATAAAATAGACAATAATGAATAGTAATTAAAGCAAATAACAAAAGAGGAAGTACAGACAAGTTAAAAATAAGAGTGAATAAGCAAGTAACTGAAGACGAAAGTGTTCAAGGAAAGAGGCTAAGTTATTCGGGGTAATTGAATGATTAAATATTTCTAAGCTTTGTCGTGGTCAGGTTTCATAAATTACCTAGGCCTGGCTCAAGTCCTCTTTGTCTTATGAATGCCTTAGGTTTAGCGGACTCTCTCATATTCTTACTCTACCTACTAAGTTTACTCTACTCTAATGATTTAGCCTATTCTCTCAATCTTAAGGCCGGCTCTTACTATAACGTAGTTTGGTGCAAAATCACATAAGTAATTTAACAACCAATTTTCCCTAAAAAAAAGATTAACAAACACTTGAAATGTAATAAACTTAAAAGAAAATTCACAATCCAATCACCCAACTTTAATGAATATAATTGAATTCATAATTAACAAGTCAATCCTTTTTCGCAACAAATTTCGAGTAAACTTAAAAACAAATAAAATTGAATTCGTAATTACATTATCAACTAAACAAAAAAGAAATAATATTGATTAAGTGCAAGAGATTGTGCTAAAACAATGCTCGAAGTATAATCTAAAAAAAAAGAGAATCCCCAAGTTAAGTCGTAGAAGAACAATATTGAAAATATTGTTTTGAAAACGAAGATTAAAGAATTTAAGGCTATAGATGTAATACTAAAACCAAATAAAATTCGATGGTAGTAAAATTTGGTTGGGTAGAACTCATATAAGTTATATATATATATAGTTATTTAATGAGAATAATCTAAACTATGCATTTCCTTCTCATATTAATCCATAACTATAGTTTAGTCAAAATAATCTATAACATTAACCCTCTATACTTGTAATGTATTAGTCATTATTACCTTGTTATAATTATGATTAACCTGTAAACATCCTGAAGCAGGAGCTAGGGGATCAACCAATTTGAGAGCCATGTCGAGACAGCAAGTCATACCCAAGCAACAAAACCTTCAGCTAAACCCAAAGACAACCATGGCCAAACCCAAGTAGGCCATGTCCCAGCAACAACACCCCCACGAGATCATGATCAAGCAGCAACATCAACAACACAAGCAGTACCAACCAAGACAACAAGGTCTAAAGCCATCCAAGCAAACCAGGAAGAACCAACACAGTCCAACACAAGTTCCAGGCCACCTATCCTACATCAATTGTCCAAGCAAGGGCTCCAACTTCTTTTCCCAACTAGTTGATTCCCTTAGCTATCAAAAAATCTAGGATACGTTTTTCCAATTGTCCTTGGAAGTGCACGAAAAACAGCCCACAAGTTGATGAGTCACTCTGAGAGCCAGGCAGGTTTCAAGACCAATGAATGAGCAAAGGCATCTTACTTTTATGTGACCATCAATAGCAATTAATAAGGATGTTGGGAAGGTCATAACAGTCCCTCTCAAGGCTCCAATTTAAGCAACAAACAGCCAAGACAAGCCCCTCAACAACCTGCACTGCATTGCCATTTCAGGAAAGGGACAAGGATCCATTTTCAGTCACTTTTCTGAAGTAGTTTGCAGTCTGTTTAGCTCTTCTTATTAGTAGACTTTTATATCTGTTTTGTTGTCTTTTCAAGGCTCATTTCAAGCCCTTAGATGTAGCTTTATGTTGTGTGGTAGAGATCTTATGTAATGCTTTATATAAAGAGCCTTTTGATGTAAACAGAACTCAGAATGCTTGAATGAAAAAAACCAGAGTTCTTACGCTTTATTTGTTAACCTTTGCAAACCTTGGTTAGTTCAAAACCATCAACAAACTTGTGCTAGCCTTAGTTTGTTGGCCTAGGCTTGAGTCATTCACTTGTGCTAGTCTTAGTGAGTGAGTTTTGCTTAGGATTCACTGCATTTGAGACTGTCTGTGCTTGCCTTGACAGTGTTGAATACAGGGTTGTTTATCTTGTTCTTACCTTTGTGTTGTTTGCCTTCTAATCTTATCTTAACCCCTAGTTTGGTGTATCAAATTGGTCATCAGAGCTTAGGTTTATTTCTAGTGTAAGTTCCTTTAACCAAACAACATTCAAAAACACAAAAACAGCTCAATGAGTGAAGAGAGATTAGGAGGAATGGAAGCAAGGATGGAGGACCTGACTATGGTTGTAACCACCCTAACCAGAGCCTTGGATCAGGTCTTAGACAACCATACTCTTGCTGGAGGAAGAGGCAGAGGTTGGGGGAGAGGTCTAGGCCCACCAGGAGGCAGGGTCAGACCACCTGAAGAAGAAGAGCCTTCAGACTCAGATGAATCCACCAGGAGCAAAGCTTCAGCCCATGGCCTTACTGATAAACACCTCAAGGTAGACATTCCTGAGTTTTTTGGTAGCTTGAACCCAGATGATTTATTAGAATGGCTTAGGGACATAGAAAGAGTCTTTGAATATAAAGGGTACAATGATGCTTAGGCTTTTAAAGTAGCTATTCTGAAACTAAAGGGGTATGCTTCCTTGTGGTATGAGACTATGAAGAGTCTAAGGGCTAGGGAGGGTAAGGAACCCATCAGATCTTGGTCTAAGTTAAGAAAGAAAATGTTGGATAAATTTGTTGCTAAGGATTATACTCAGGACTTGTTCATCAAGCTGTCTAAACTGAAACAAAATGAAAAGTCTGTAGAGTCATATTTGAGAGAGTTTCAGCAGCTTACCCTTCAATGTGACATTACTGAGAAGCCTGAACAAAGGATTGCTAGATTCCTCGAAGGTCTGAACCCAGGAATTTCTAACAAGGTTAGAATGAATCCTCTATGGTCCTTTGAAGATGTAGTTAACATGTCCCTTAGGGTTGAGAAAATGGGGAAAGAAATAACCAAACCTTTCACTAAACCTGCTGTGACTAAACCTTATACTGGGGTCAGAATTGGGGAAGGTCCTAGAACCCCTGTAACTGCTAATAGGAACCCCTTGGACAAGGGTAAGGCCCTGTGGGACAACAACCTACCCTCACTCAATCAGAAGAGAAAAGAAAATGCTATCAGTGTCAAGGTTATGGCCATTTTAAGAGGGACTGTCCTTCAAGAAGAGCCTTGACTGCAGTAGAAGTCATGGAGTGGGAGAAACAAGGGCTCATTGAGTATGAGCAGGATAAGGAAATAGGAGAGCAGGAATAGGAAAGTGATGCCCCTTTGGTGGTAGCCCCACCAGACACTGGTCACAGTCTTGTTCTTTGGAGGGTTATGCATTCCCAACATCAACCTCTAGAGGAAGACCAGAGATCTTTAATTTTTAGGAGCAGGTGTACTATTCAAGGGAGGGTCTGCAATGTGATCATAGATGGAGGTAGCTGTACAAATGTAGCCTCAGTTACCCTGGTTAACAAGCTTGACTTGGAGACCACACCCCACCCAAACCCTTATAAACTCAGATGGTTGAACAAGGGTGTTGAAGTAAGGGTTGATCAAAAGTGCTTAGTATCCTTCTCTATTGGAGGCACCTATAAGGATGAGGTGACTTGTGATGTGGTACCTATGGATGCATGCCATCTACTGCTAGGGAGACCATGTGACTTTGATAAAGATGCCCTGCACAAAGGGAAGAGCAATATGTACACTTTCAAGCATGGGAGTCAGAGGATAGTCCTTACACCTTTGCCTCCAAACACCAGGGACTATGGTAGTCCTAACACCAGTGGGTCTAAGGAGGTTCTTTTCCTCATAGAGGCAGCCATGCTCAGGGAAGTGGAACAAGAACAACCTGTGTATTTTCTCTTGTCCAAACAGGTTGAGGAACCAGTTGAGATTCCCCCAGAAGTAAAGGAGCTGATCAATGAGCATGAGGATGTATTTCCAGAGGAACTACCATCAGGACTTCCTCCTCTAAGGGGCATAGAGCACCAGATAGACCTCATTCCAGGTGCCATACTACCTAACAGGCCAGCATACAGAAGTGACCTCAAGTCCACCCAAGAATTGCAGAGGCAGGTAGAGGAGCTAATGTCCAAGGGATTTGTCAGGGAATCCTTGAGTCCTTGTGCAGTGCCTGCCCTCCTAGTCCCTAAGAAAGATGGTTCGTGGAGAATGTGTATTGACAGCAGGGTCATTAACATTATCACTGTCAAGTATAGATTCCCCATTCCAAGGCTGGATGACATGTTGGATGAGTTAAGTGGAGCCATGCTATTTTCCAAGATAGATCTTAGGCAAGGTTACCACCAGGTGAGAATCAAGGAGGGGGATGAATGGAAAACAACATTTAAAACCAAGCATGGGCTTTATGAATGGCTGGTGATGCCATTTGGTCTCTCCAATGCTCCTAGCACATTCATGAGACTTATGACTGAAGTTCTAAGGCCTTTCATAGGCCATTTCATTATGGTGTACTTTGATGATATCCTGGTCTATAGCAAGGGCAAGTCTGAACATCTGAACCATTTAAAGTTGTTGTTTCTGAAACTGAGGGAGCATAAGCTCTTTGGGAAGATGGAGAAGTGTACTTTCATGACTGAGGAGGTCAAGTTCTTAGGGTATGTCATCTCTGCCAGGGGCATATCTGTGGATCAGGAGAAGATTGCAGCCATCAAGTCTTGGCCTACTCCCAAGAACATCACTGAGGTAAGGGGCTTCCATGGCCTTGCCTCCTTCTATAGAAGGTTCATTCAGGGGTTCAACACCATCATGGTACCTGTAACAGAAGGGATGAAAAAAGGTGAGTTCAAGTGGACTGAGTAGTCACAAGCAGCCTTTGAGCTCATCAAGAAGAAGCTGTGTGAGGCACCCATACTAGCTGTGCCTGACTTTGATCAACTGTTTGAGGTGGAGTGTGATGCAAGTGGGGTGGGAATTGGAGCAGTGCTCATTCAAGGCAGGAATCCTGTAGACTTTTTTAGTGAGAAACTCAATGGAGCTAAGCTCAATTACTCCACATATGACAAGGAGTTTTATGCCTTGGTGAGAGCCCTCATGTACTGGAGCCATTATCTCAAACCTAAGCCTTTTGTACTTCACTCTAACCATGAGGCCCTGAAGTACATAAATGACCAACACAAGCTCAGTGCCAGACATGCAAAATGGGTTGAGTACCTCCAGTCCTTTAACTTCTCAAGCAAATACAAAGAAGGAAAGTCAAATGTGGTAGCAGATGCCCTGTCTAGAAGGCATTCCATGCTGGTGACAATTCAACAAAAGGTGCTAGGCTTTGAGTTTATGAAAGAGCTTTATAAGGATGACCCTGATTTCATGGAGGATAGGTTGTCCTTGCAGAGCAGTCCCAGTACAAAAGAAACCAAGTATATGCTGCAGGAAGGTTATATTTTTAAGGGGAACAAACTGTGACTCCCTAGAGGCTCATATAGGGATCTGTTGGTGAAGGAAGTCCACTCTAATAGGCTAGCAGGACATTTTAGGGTGCAGAAGATCTTGGACATCCTGCAAGATCAATTTTACTGGCCTAGGATGGAAGGGGATATCAGCATGGAGTTCATTGTTGCTCTGCCCAGGACTCCTAGAGGAAAGGATTCCATCATGGTTGTGGTTGACAGATTCAGCAAAATGGCTCACTTTGTGCCATGTAAGAAGACTGAGGATGCATCAGGGGTTGCTGAGCTTTACTTCAAAGAGGTAGTCAGACTACATGGGGTGCCTAGATCAATTGTTTCAGACAGGGATACAAAGTTTATGAGTTACTTCTAGAAGACCCTGTGGAAGCTCCTAAACACTAGGCTGCTCTTCAGCACATCCCACCATCCCCAAACAGATGGACAAACAGAAATCACCAACAAAACCCTGGGAATAATACTCAGGTGCATTGTGAAGAAGTCACTAGGGGATTGGGATCTCAAGCTGGCCCAGGCAGAATTTGCCTTCAACAGGGCCCCTTCATCAAGCACTGGCCACAACCCCTTTGAAGTGGTCTATGGCAGCAACCCACTCATGCCCATAGAGTTGTCCAATGTGCCTAAGGAAGTACTGAACTATGATGCCAAGAAGAGGGTGGAACAGATGCTCAGGCTACATGAGCAGGTCAAAAGGAAAGTAGAGAAGGCTAATGAGCAGTACAAAATCAAAGCCAAGGTGCCAAGTGGAAAGAAGGAGTTTCAGGCAGGTGATCTGGTATGGTTACACCTCTGGAAAGAAAGGTTCCCAAGCAAAAGAAAGAACAAACTCATGCCCAGAGAAGAAGGGCCCTTTGAAGTCATAGAGAAGGTGGGAGCCAATGCTTACAAGGTAGATTTGCCAGGGAAATATGGAGTTCATGGCACATTCAATATAGGAGACCTCAACACTTACTATGACAGTGAAGAGGGGAGCCCTGAGGATTTGATGATCAAATCTTTTCAACCAGGGGAGGATGAAGCAGGAGTTAGGGGATCAACCAACTTTGAGAGCCATGTCCAGACAGCAAGTCATACCCAAGCAACAAAACCTTCAGCAAAACCCAAAGACAACCATGGCCAAACCCAAGTAGGCCATGTCCCAGCAACAGCACCCCCAGGAGATCATGATCAAGCAGCAACATCAACAACACAAGCAGTACCAACCACGAAAACAAGGTCTAAAGCCATCCAAGCAAACCAGGAAGAACCAACACAGTCCAGCACAAGTTCCAAGCCACCTATCCTACAACAACTGTCCAAGTAAGGGCTCCAACTTCATTTACCAACTAGTTGATGCCCTTAGCTATCAAAAAGTCTAGGATAAGTTTTTCCAATTGTCCTTGAAAGTGCACGAAAAACAGCCCACAAGTTGATGAGTCACTCTGAGAGCCAGGCAGGTTTCAAGACCAATGAATGAGCAAAGGAATCTTACTTTTGTGTGACCATCAGTAGCAATTAATAAGGATGTTGGGAAGGTCATAACAGTCCCTCTCAAGGCTCCAATTTAAGCAACAAACAGCCAAGACAAGCCCCTCAACAACCTGCACTGCATTGCCATTTCAGGAAAGGGACAAGGATGCTTTTTCAGTCACTTTTCTGAAGTAGTTTGCAGTCTGTTTAGCTCTTCTTATTAGTAGACTTTTATATCTGTTTTGTTGTCTTTTCAAGGCTCATTTCAAGCTCTTAGATGTAGCTTTATGTTGTGTGGTAGAGATCTTATGTAATGCTCTATATAAAGAGCTTTTTGATGTAAACAGAACTCAGAATGCTTGAATGAAAAAAACCAGAGTTCTTACTCTTTCTTTGTTAACCTGTGCCAGCCTTGGTTAGCTCAAAACCCTCAAGAAACTTGTGCTAACCTTAGTTTGTTGGCCTAGGCTTGAGTCATTCACTTGTGCTAGTCTTAGTGAGTGAGTTTTGCTTAGGATTCACTGCATTTGAGACTGTATGTGCTTGCCTTGACAGTGTTGAATACAAGGTTGTTTATCTTGTTCTTATCTTTGTGTTGTTTGCCTTCTAATCTTGTCTTAACCCCTAGTTTGGTGTATCACATCCAGTCATTGACAGTAGCAATTCCACCTTCCTCCTCACCACTTCTGCATTCTTCATTAACACCTAATCAATAATTCATCAAACAAACCCCTATAAACAGACCTCGCAAACGGGTCATTCGATTCGGTTTCGGATCGAGTTAAATCGGTTCGATCTAAATCGGATTGACCTTCGTTTCAGTTTCAGTTCGATTTCCATCAGGTTCATTTCAGTTAGCAACTTTCATCGGTTTGCGATATTTTGAGTCATGTATGGTTCGGCTGGGTCAATTTTAGTTCAGTTTAGTTTGGGGTCATAATTTTCTTTGAGTGAAAGGTAAAAAAATTAGTTTAAATGTATCTTAGCTTATACATTCCAAATTGAATGTAATAATTTATAAAATAATTTATAAATAAAGAATAATTTAGAAATACCTAAAATATGAGTTTATTTATGAGAAAATAAGTACTTTTAATTCAGGTCAATCAGTTCAATTCTTATCGGTTCAGGTATATTCAGGTTCGGGTATCAATCAGTTATTATTGATTTCGATAAAGTTTCGTTCGATTCGAATTGAGTCGGGTATCACGTAGTAATCAGGTTTCTCATATCCGGTGTTCGATCGGTTATCAATTCAGATATTTTCGATCGGTTTTTCGGTTTCGATTTTACTTTGTAAGGTCTACCTATAAACACTATTTTCCTTCACCCATCCACTCAATTAAAACTTTTCTAATACAAGAGTTGTTCCACGAACCATTGGCAAAGATATAACATAACATAAAGGGAATAATGCCTCACTACTAAAAACTTAAGAGCAAAACTGTAAGAATGAGCACAAATTTATTCGTTACTGTGGAGATGGGCAATGTAGGATTCTTGGTTAGTGTCATTTATTTAAATTTCACGTACACAATTTCAAAATCAGAGATATCATCGGATATTTAAAGGGTATAACAAAACCCATAATTATTTGTCTTCACCCTCATGTCGTTTACAAAGTTGCATAAACCATTGAAGACTAATTAGGGAACCACGAGGGAACAATTAAGGAAGAACAATAGAGCACTAAGTGTAGAGCAACCCATAAACCTCAATAATCCTAATTGAACAAATACACCTATTTAAAGTTCCGATTTAGGGTTATGGTTTAAAGAGAAACAATTCAAGATTGCAATTTTCAAATTGCAACACATAAAACGACATTACAATTGATGATTTATTTTTTGTGATTTCTAATAAGAATCTTGAATTTATACTTTCAAAAGTTCTTAGTTTTTTATGTGGCATGTGTTACTTTCTTGGTTAGTAGGATTGGCGGTGGCGGCAGAGATAGATTGCCGAGATGAAGGAGGGAGATGAGTGTGACGATGGTTTTGCCTCTTTGGTGGTTGGTGTTGGGGAAGTTAAAGTGGGTGAGTGAAGGAAATGGCCAGATCAATGATTTTGCATTTAATTATTTTAGATTGGTTACAAAAGGGATTAATCAGTTTGAACATTTTTTTGGTGTGACATGATTAACATGTAGCTGGTTATCCAGCGCACTATAAGAAAAATTAGGGCCTAATGAATATTATTTTGAATTAAAGTATAGTATGGATTAATATCATAAGTCGAGGCACAATTTGAATTATTCATATTAAATGACCCTCGGCTTTATCCTCTCCATCACACACACATACAATCCCTCCTCCTCTTCGGTAGCTCTATCATAAGATTGTTCATCTTCCAAATCCATGACTTTCTGTAGAGTAACAACTTGTTTGTTAGGGCAATCACTTTAGAAGTGACCAAATCCTTGACATTTACAGCGACAAACATTGGACAAGTGTTTCTCTTTGGTACTCGGTTTTGGTTTGTCATGAACGAGTGTTTTAGGCGTGGTGGCGGCCATGACAACTTTAGACATGGTCCCTTGATTCCTACCTCCCTCAACTCTAGGCCACGCATTCGCCTTAGGGGTATACCTTGTTCCAGAACGATTAGTTTTTGACTAATTCTCAACTTTCAAACACAGTTCGCAGAACATATCAAAAGAATTATAAGGCTGTAAATCTACGGTGTTTGTGATGTTCCTATTCAATCTCCTACAAAATCTAGCCATTTTTTGTTCCTCCAGTTCATCCAACTCACACATTAAAGCAAGTTTCTCAACTTCAGCCATATAATTGGCCATCGATAAGTTACCTTGGCTTAATTATGCAAATTTTATACATAGATTGATCTTATGGCTCTTGGAAACATGTCTCTTTCTGATTTTTTTTAAGATTCTTTCACGAGTTCAGTTTGTCTTTCCATTCTTTCACACTTTTTCGTTTTGAAATGTTCAAACAAAAGTGATGAATTCATCAACAATTTCATAATAGCATACTTGCAGCGTTTCTCATTGGGTACATCCTCGAAATCGAACATCCTTTCTATTTTCCGTTCCCATTCCAAGAGTTCTCGGGGTCAGCATGACCATCAAAGTCTGGTAGTTCTGTCACTTTTAGTTCATTAATAAAAGACAGGTCATGCACCATCTTAATGTAAAATCTCTCTTTTTAAGAATACACGTCTTGATGACACTGTGGTATCTAATGTAAATTATAGTAGTTCTGTATTGAACATGTTAGCTTGAGGATCGAAGACCTGCATCAAAGACGGTTTCACACCCGGCTACCACAATGATAGCTGACACCACTATCTTGTGGAAGTCTTGATTACACCATAATCTCTAACTATTTATCTATATATTACAGTTATCTAATTTTGTGTTTATATTAAGTAATTAAGTCTTTGCAGTTAAACTTGAGAGTTAACTGCCATTTTTGATGATCCGTATTTGATCACATTATTTGCATTGAAAATTGCCCATCCTTGTTAAATAAAAATGTTGGAATCTTAACTTGTAAGAATAATTCAACCCGTCCATCTATATGTTCTCCTAAGAAAGTGTTGGGATTGAGGGAATTAGAGGGAAAGGAAGGGGTATAATTTACATTGTTTGGTTACAATATAAGAAAGAAAGGAGGGGTCTAGAGAAAAAGTGGGAAATGGAAAGGGAAGGAAATAAGAGGATTAATTCCCTCTTTTAGACCAAACTAGAATCGTTCCGTCATTGACAATATTTGGAAGGAAAACTTTCTTCTGTCAAATTGAATGTGAGTATAATTACTTATGCACTAAAATAGTTTCATTCTCTATGTCCTCCAATGCACTAAAATAAACTTCTTCCTCCTCCTCCACCCTTTCCCTTTACTTTTATCTATAAATATAATTAAAATGCAAGATTGAGAAGTGTACATGGGAATCTCCTATAAACCAAAATCATACGTGGCATTTTCACAAGTAAGTTCATGTTTATACCAATTTACAAATATGAAAAAAAAAAAATAAGTTGATGTGATCATAAGACCATCCCCAAGCAATGTCATGAGGGAGGTCATGACATTGGTTGGTCACTTTAATCTAAGATTAGTAAGCAAATTAACATGACCTTCTTGTGACCTTATTGTGAAAGAGGTCAATTTGTGACCTCTTTTGCTCAACTTGACCCAGCTGGTAGACTGACGTTGATCTCTTCAATCCTCTCCACCCTCTCAAATTTCTTCCTATCGGTATTCAAAATACCGGTAAGTGTGTCAAAGAGAATTAATTCTCTTCTCTCACATTTTTGGTGGGCAGGGATAAGGTCATCAAAAACTATCCACTGGTGCAGTTCTAATTTCTTAAGTTTCCCCAAGAGTCGTGGCGGGCTTGGTATTAGGAATATTGGTTGCTTCAATCAGGCTCTACTTGCGAAACAGGCTTGGAGATTAGTTAAAGAAGACGAAAACTCTCTCTTTGTTAAGGTCTTTAGGGGTAAAATCCTAAATAATGACCTTCATATTAATCCTCAATCCGTCAAATCTGACACGAACATGTCTTGGGCCTGTAAGGGACTAAGAATGGGTATGGAACTTATTGTTCAAAACCTGGGATGGAAAATAGGACGTGATTCTACTGCTTCGATTTGGAATTCGAAATGGGTGAATGGAATCGAGCCCCCGCCGGGAGAATGCATCTCTCCACCACCGGGTTTCTATAGGCCCAACCTTATGGTCCGTGATCTAATTAACCAAGCGGGCAAATGGAATGACCAGCTTCTTTCTGATATTGTAGATGAGGACTGGAAAAGGAAAATCCTTGCTATTCCAATCCCTGATAATCGAAGTAATGACGTACCATATTGGACTCTTACTAGATCTGGTATCTACTCTGTTAAAAGTGGCTATGGGGTTGCTCTCGATTCTCTCCAAGAAAAGATCAGCACTATCAAAGATCGATCGCGTATTGGGACTAAAGAAACTTCTTTCTGCAAAAGTCAGCTCTGGAATCTTCCTATTCCTCACTCTTGGAAAATTTTTATCTGGAAAATCATAACAAATATACCTTACCAGTGGGATATGAATTCCACAAAAAGAAAATTGAAGTTGCCTACAACTGTCACTTCTGTAGTGGTATTTCCTCAATTGAAACCCTCGAGCACCTCTTCAGAGACTGTCAATGGGTTCAAAAAATTTGGAGCTCTTCAAATCTGGGGATTAGAACTGAAAATGATTCTCTCTTACCCTTCAGAGACTGGATTATAAACTGGCTTTCCTACTTCTCTAGAGTGAAAAATTCGGAAGATCAAGTTATCTCCTTTATTGCAATCATTAGAGGCATCTGGATAACCAGAAACGAATGCGTCTTTAGGGGATCAGATCCTTCTCCAGCCTCAATATTACTCAGATCCAGTGATAGTTCCGCCTCGGTCGCTGCTGCTTGGGCCACCTCTAGATCCTCTTTACGGGTAACTAATCATATGCAGGATGGGTTAAAATCTATGATAAAAGACTCATACTCTATGCCTTTTGTGGGTCTTGGTTCCTCTTGTTGTGCTATTCGTATTAAGGTGGATGCAAGCTGGATGCCTAACCTTCGTTCTGCGATTGGGTGGGTTGCTTATGACAATTCATGTGTCTTTTATAAGGACCAAAAGAATCTATGGGCAGAAGGACCGTTACAAGCGGAAGCCACTGGTATTAAGGAAGTACTCATTTGGTGTCATGCTAATAACTTTCTCCACGTGCACGTCCTGTCAGACTACCTTCAAATTCTACTTCAAATTTTCAATATTGAGGAAGGACACCATGAGGCCCAAGGGATCCTAGATGATATTCGACAATTATCCCTTTCTTTTCATTGCTTATGCTTTAGCTACATACCCCGCTCCCTAAATAAAATTGCTCATGGCCTTGCGAAAAAGGCTATGATTATGTAAAATTTTCTTTACTATTGCCAAAAAAAAAAAAAAAAAAAAAAAAAAAAAAAAGACCTCTTGGTGACCCAGGAGGTGGCATGCTCTGATTGGTTCCACAACAATAAAAAAACAAAGGACATTGTTTGACACTCTTCTCTCTTTCACAATTTGCGTTTTCTCATATATCTGACAAGGAGAGAGTGATTAGTAATGAAATTAATTGAGAATTGTACATAAAATCAAAATAAATAAAAATTATGAGTATACAAAAAACTACTATATCTTTTAATTATCTATCAAATGAAGCCAATTTTGGCATTTTTTACTCACTTTTTATTTTGGGTTTTTCTACATGGTACCCCTGTATTTTTCCGAATTCTACATGGTACCCCTCGTTTTTTCAAAATCTACATGATACCCCTGAAGCTAATGAAAACCTCTCAAAATACCCATAATGCACTAATCTGTCTGCTTTAAACGTTTATATTATGCACTTTTCATTGATCTTTTGACAATAATATTGCATGTCGTTATCATAAATATCCTTTAGACAATCATAAACATGTATTCTTTGTAAAAATTAACCGTTTTAAAACTCGATTTTTATTAGTTTACTAAGTATAGGGGTACCAGCGATAATTTTAAAAACTAAGGGGTACCACGTAGAATTCGAAAAAACACAGGGGTACCATGTAGAAAAACCCTTTATTGTTTCAACGTATGATTTAGGGAAAGATATGCATGGTGCTATCAATAATAGTTAAAAAGGATCCGTGATTTTTCACTGGTATAAAAACTAGTTTGTTATCCAAACAAACCCCCTTCATTCCCCTTCCCTTTCCTTCCCACCTTTCCCTTCCCCCAATCCCCTCCCCTTTCTTTCCCTTTCAATTTGATATCCAAACACACCCGAAAATTACAATGTTAAACTCACGCATTATCTAATGCCTCTAAAGTCTAGAGCCCAAAAACATAAAAGTTGACTACTATTTCCATAGTTTTCTTATATGGCTCATCTCATGAGATTTTGCATTATGCAATATGTTTAATACTTATGGTTATAAACGCTTATATATATATATATATATATATATATGCTTAGCTCACTGATGTTATGTCACTCGTAGTTGAGTTGTTGAATGATTGTTTGTCCGGCACATCCTTCAGGATACCCATAGAAAAAAAGGTCCTATATATTTTTGTAACTTTCTCTGATTCGATTTCAAGCTTGTGGAAAGGTTGCGCCCAACGATGATGTTAGGTCATCTTATTTTCCAGGATCACGTGAATAACAAGTAGTTCTTTTTTCTTCTTTTAACTTTGCACTCTTTTCGATGGCAGTTAAGTTGTGATGTTTTTACCTTATTATACAATACATGCGACTTTTTTTAAAATTTATTTCTCTAATTCCTTGTAATATGTATTTCACTTCTTGGGGGATGTTGGCAAAACATTGTTTCTTTTTTTCAAGGGGGGTGAATCACATTAGATTTCTTTTATAGCTACAGGAAAAGAAACTTGTAAGTTAACTTTCAAAATGGGCTATTTATATCAAAAGTCAAGAATGAGTACTCGCAGACCTAGTGCATATCTACCATCTTCTGAAGGTTGCGCATCAGATATATTCTACCAATTCTATAGCCAACGTCATTTCCTTTTTTTCATGTTTCTAAGCTTTAGACCTACTGATGGGGTTAGTCGCGTACCCAAATCAGATAAAATTTACCCTAGAATAGGCTAACAACAAATGAATGCACGCAGTTAGGAAAGTAACGGGTCGATCTCGAGGAGACAGGAGTTACTAAATGTTTTCATGGGTGAATTCTATCAAGGTCAGTTCGATTGATTGACGTTTGGGTTGGTAAAATAAAGCAAATAACAAATAAATAATAACAACAATATAAATAAGAAATCTAGGGGATAGAGGTTTAACATGTAAACAAGCATAATAATATTTTCAACAAAGGGGTAGTGAAGTCGATAAATGTTTTGGCCAAATGGTACTTCCTTGTCGGGATGAGTACTAATATACCATAGAAAGGGTCATAGTGGCCTTTCAAATCTTAATAGGTCGTCCTACTATTCATGTTTTGTCTAACTCCCTTCCCGTCTTTTGTTCTAAGGAAAAGAATTTAACAAGTATAGTCTAATAATCGTGGCCTTTGATAAAAGACTAGCATATGATACAAGCATGGAATGGAAACAATAATAACATTCACATAACGTAGTTCAACAATAAGAAATGCTAATCTAACATGCTTCCCCTACACCCTATAATAAACTACTAACTCATTATAAAGATGAAACTAACTACTAATAATATTATAAATATGAACATGATAGCAATATGTAGAAACTCAAATTGGAATGAAAATACAAAACAAGAGAATGAAAATTACCAATAAGAGAGTAAATACTTGAGTAAGAAAGTGAAATCCAAAGTAAACTTAAAATAAAACTTGAATTACTAGAACAAGATGTTTTTAACCAAAGTAAACAAACACTTAACTATACTAAACTAATCTAATAAGTACAAAAGCGAAATTGTTGTTGTTTAGATTGGATTGTGAAGTTGTGTTTCTCAAAGCTTGCAAACCCTTCTTTTATAGTTCTAGAAACCCCGTATCATCAATGTTGCACTTATGGGCTATAATTTCGAGTGAATAGGGGTATTTAATTTGAGGCGTCTAAACGCATAGAATAAGCCATCCCCGATCGAGTTTAGGTGTCCCCGATCGGAAACGGAGCTATCTGAGCGCACGCCGCTCTTTTCTTCGCTTTTTCGCTTCCAATTGCAACCCCATTGGTCTTGGGTCTTCATCCATGATAGGGGACGTTTATAAACATCATTTGAGACTTATTTCAACCTTATAATTTTCTTTTATCATGTCCCCAGGGGAGAGGGGTTGACGTTAGGGGTTCGAAACGGTTATCAAGCAAGCATAGTAAAATCGTCGTAACTTGCTCAATCTTGCTCAGAATGACTTGAAACTTGTTTACTTTGACTTGGAACTTGTAACTATTCCTACCACACCATATTAAGCTCACGTACTCGTTTATCTTAGCTTCACCTTGCTCGATAATCATCAAAATGTAAGGATTTGACGTAGAAACGACCCATAATCGCTTCATACCCTACAAATGACATTAGAATACAAGAATACTTCCAAAGAAGCAATTAGCTCATAAAACCACTATTTATAGTGTATAATAACACGTAAATACAAGCTAATATGAGGGAGAACAGTAAATAAATATTGGACACATCAAATTCCCCTAAGCTAAACCCTTGTTTGTCCTCAAGCAAGCACACATTACTAACATCAAATTCCCCTAAGCTAAAATCCGTATGTAAAAAAGTACGTCCTTTAGAAATGGGTCATTTTTCGGATTGATATGTGTCCCAAAATTTCGTTTTGCCCACTTATATGTCATGTGGTCCCAAAAATAGCGGTCTTATTTCCGCGTGTTTCTTGTAATGTTTTTCGTGACCTCGCTACGTTAAGGGAATAGAACTAAGTTGATATAAATATCAAGGATGCGGCACGCTTTTCCATCAAGTTTTACCATTTATTTTGTTCAAAAGTGTACAACTTACAACCTAATATTTTCAACTTTACTCATAACCACCTAATTTTCAAGTTAATTCTCAACATCCACACCTATTTTACTTTTCAGTGACGGTTTTGTTATTTATCGTCTTGTTTACACATTAACGACAAAAACTTATATGATATCTCCCCAAAACACCCTTCATTTGAATTTAGTCATGTTAATTTATTTATATAAACCAAACCCCAACCCCCAAATTCATTGATCTCGTTTGGGCAACAACAATTTTAAAGAATGCGATTAATGTTGTGATTGATATTGATAATTAAACTGATACATGACTGCATATATTTATAGTTTACAAAGCTAATAACAATAGCCTAAATACTAGCTAAAAACTACTAGAAAATAGGATACAAAGACTCATACAATTGACTTAAGAATAAGAGTAAAAATAGGAGAGGATTAAGGTAGTTCACTCGAGCTAGGACTCAAGTTTTTTGGTGTTGTTGTTGACTCGGTTTTACACTTAACATGCTCCTACAAGATGGACGGTCGGAGAGTAAGACCAATCTTCGAAGTAATCAATGAAAATCATGGTTTCGCCAACGACTTTGTCAGGTCATCGCCATTGACGTGTTGAATTCTAATTTTACCTAATTGAACTTGTTCCCGAGCAAAATGAAAGGCGAGAGAGATATGCTTCATTATCGAGTGAAAAATAGGGTTGGTCGAGTAGTTTTTTGGTCCTAGATTATCACAAAATATGGCCGGAGCTTTTGGCAGGGAGATCATGAGTTCGGAAAGAAGATATTTTAACTAAAGCATTTCATATGTGGTGTCGGCGATAGCACGGAACTCAGCTTCTGTTGACGAGCGAGATAATGCACGCTTATTTTTGGAAGACCATGAAACGGGATTGTGACCAATAAATACTATAAAACTTGTAGTGGAGACGTAATCATCTTTGTCACCAGCCCAATCAGAATCGCAATAGGCATGAAGAGAACAGAGTGTCCTTACGAAAGTGAATACCAAGATGTAGTGTGCCTTTTAAGTATTAGAGTAGTCTTTTGAGAGCTAACCAATGAGTTGAGGTCGGATGAATAAGGAATTTAGCAAGTTTGTTGACGGGAAAGGCTATGTCGGGTCATTTCAGAGCGTGGTATTGGAGACGCCCAACAATAGCACGATAAGAGCTCTCATCGTTACATGCTGTTTGGATTGACGAACTAATGGCGGATGTGATAACATTCGAGTAGTAGATGGACTGCAATCGATCATATTGTAGCGGATGAGAATATCGGATATATACTTTGTTTGATTAAGATGAACACCAGAGGCAGTAAGAGTGACTTCCATGCCGATAAATATGATAGCGGACCAAGATCTTTGAGCGAGAATCGACGAGAGATGGCATGAATCAATTCAGCAACACTTTTATCATTCGGACCTGTAATTATAATATCATCGACATACACTAAAACATAAAGACGAAGATTAGTGCGATTGTAAATAAACAAGGAGGAATAAGAAATAGAATTTTTAAAACATAAGACAATAGATAATTTTTAATTTCGGTGACCAAGCTCGAGGAGCTTGTTTAAAACCATAAATCGCTTTGCTTAACTTAAAAACATAATTTGGGGTATTGGAGTAGGCAAAACCGAGTGGCTGAACCATATACACAGACTCGGTCAACTTTCCTTGTAAGAAAGCATTATTAACGTCAGTCTAGCGGAGAGACAAACCATGAGTGACTGCGAGGGAGAGAACAAGATGGAAAGTGGTAGGTTTCATGACGGGGCTAAAGGTTTCGAAGTAATCTAGACATGGTCGTTGGTGGAAGCCTTTAACAACAAGACGAGCTTTATGTTGCTTTAAACTACCGTCATGGTTGTATTTGAGACGGAAAACTCAATTATAACCAAATATATTTTGAGCATGATCAA
This sequence comes from Heliosperma pusillum, assembly GCA_022085475.1. Taxonomy (NCBI): domain Eukaryota; kingdom Viridiplantae; phylum Streptophyta; class Magnoliopsida; order Caryophyllales; family Caryophyllaceae; genus Heliosperma; species Heliosperma pusillum. Next base: position 97,247 of record JAIUZE010004247.1, read on the forward strand.
GAGTGGTAAGAGACCATGTCGAATTGCGGATAAGAGCATCGTTTTCTGCTTGCAATGCAGTCTGCCAAAGCGGATCACCAAGAGCCTGTTTCACGGTATTGGTAGTGGCATAGGTCGTGGGTAAGGTGTTGGAGTAAGTGTCATCAACAATAGTGCGATCACTTAATTAAATCTCAATAACAAGAATACAAAGGGATGATTGTCATTATAGTCAACTGGTTCACATTAATCGGTAACGATTGGCTTACTAGAGTTTGACGTTACTGTCTTATGCCGGTGCTGATCAGTTGATCTCTTGAGGTCACACCGAAAGGTCGATTCCCTAATCATGAAAGTTAATTAATTGTATAGCGATACAGATTAATTAATCCCTTCAACAGAACAAGTTTATATTATGAGTGAGAATTATATCTTATTGTAATATGGTTAAATAAGATTCATCTTAGTAATTTAATTGTTATATTACTAAGAATGCTTAATGTTTATGAAACATTTGAGATGCGCATACTTGGTTGATTATGATTACAATTAGTTGTAATCATATTAACCAAATATGAGATGACCCATTATATATATGTGATTATAAATTATTACTTAAAATATTAAGTTTAATTTATTTGTTATGAAATTGCATTTAAATTAGTTAAATGCATATTTATAAGCTTGGTTACATGTCACATGTCACATGTCACATATGTGACAAATGACAAAATCATATATTATAAAATGGACTCCATTTTATATGGTGGTGTCGGTTCAGGGGTGGTTGGGTAGGCTTTAGTCTTTAAGTATTGTTCTAATTAAGATTAGACAATACGATTACTAGCCTAAAGACCTATTGCATACCCTAATGCTTTGTGAAAAGAAAAAGCAAAAAGATCACCCTCCCCCATGTAGGTGTGTCCGGTTGTTGTGCTAGAAATAAGAAGTTTTCTTCTTATTTAACATATATACATCATCTCATATTTCTATAATATAATAAATTCTCACTAGAAATCAAAATAAGCTAAGAAACTTAAGAAGTTTCATATAATTTCTTATTTTTAGCTTGAACTCGAATTTCTAAGGTAGAAATTTCGAGTGTCTTGACACGGTTCAAAGGGTACTTAATTATTGTTCTAGTAAAACAGTAGCTAAGAGATTAAGAGATAGTCTAGGTGCATTACCAATAAGAGTTCCCATACTTGGAACTAGGAGATTTATCCATATATCCTTAAGCTCAAGAACAAGTGTAAGAAGGTGTCTTACACTTGTGCCCATACTCGACCAAATCTCATTGTGAGGAACTTTTTCTTTTTCTATTTTGATTTATATAGTTTTGCATGCACTAGATATTGGAAGCTAATTAAGTGTTAATTAGTATTACTTAAAAAATTTCTTAAGTGTAGGTATATGAACCTAACATAAGGTTGATAGTTTGGCATACTTGGGGTTAGGTATGCCAATGTTGTTAAATAGGCGGATATTATGGAGCGGAAATGGGTTCTTGATGTAGCAAGGGTAGGCAAAACAATGGAGGGGCTGGTAGTGGTGGTGTGGGATATAAACGGATTGATGTCATGTGTGGAGGGGAAAGAGGTAGTAGAAGATCCAGAGGAGGAGGAGGAGGAGGTAGTGGGGATAAAAGGAATAGTGATCGAGGAGGAGGTAGTGGGGACGAAAGGAATATTGATCATGCACCACTCAGTGGGGCTGATAGAGGTGGGAGAAGAGGCGAGTTTCAGGAGAAGAGTGTAAAGGAATTGGTCGTCAAAATCTTTTTGCTTGAAGATTTGAATTTCATGCCTTATCCTTGCGGTCTTGGAAGGAGGGTAGAATTTGTTGATGAAAGCCTTAGAAAAGCTAGCCCATGTGGTGAAAGTACCCGGTTCATGAGAATTCAACCATTTCTTGGCATTGTCTTTCAAGGAAAATGGGAATAGCATGAGAAGAATTTGATCTTCGGCGATTTCATTTCTTTTGATTGTGCCCACTTTTTCCTTAAAACCCACTAAATGCTCATGAGCATCTTCACTTTTCAACCCATGAAAAATGTCTTGTTGAATGAAGGAGATGACATGGTGTCTAAGCTCAAAGGTGTTAGGAGCAATAGCTCAATAATTGATGGCCGAGCAACCCCGATTAGGATCCGACCTATTGTAATAACCCATGGGTTGGTCCGCCATTTCTTGGTTAAAAGGGTTGTTTCTTGGGGAAATTGGGGTATTTGGTGAATTTGGTGTTGTGGGTGAAAGGGTGTTGTTATAATTTTGTGAGGAAGTGGGTGAATTTATGGGAGAAAGGATTGGAGGGTGGTTTGTTGGTATGATGAGGGGTGATAAGGTGGAATTGGAGGGTTTAGAAGTGGATGAATCAATTGTGGATGGTTGAATATTTGTGGAAGTAACAATGGGAGATCTTCTTAAAGAAGCAAGTGCTTGTCTTCTTCTTGCCCGGAAAGTCTTCTCAATCTCTCGATCAAGCGGGAAAAGAGGTCTGATATAGCACCTACTCATGCACTCAAAGAAAGATCAAATAGTCCTAATGCAAATAGATGAACTAGGACAAAGGGGAAAAACAAACAAATAGAAATGAACTAAGCCTAAAATAAATTAAACTATCTTATCCAATATTGTCGTCCCTGGCAGCGGCGCCAAAAACTTGATGTATGTTTTATTTAACCTCGCGAGCGAACGAGTTATCGTTGGGTATTGCGAGGATCGTATCCCAAGGGATGGTAATTATGGGTCTAAGACGGTTTAATCAAATTATAGTTTAATTCTAGCTAATAGCAAGTTGAAAATGATTAATACTAAACAAGACTAAGGTGAATGGGTTCATTAATATAAGTATAGGTCAGTTATGGTGGGGGTTAAGACTAGTCTAATAGTGAGTCTAAACAAATCTTCACCTCTCGGTGCAAGACGGTAAATAGGCAAGCCTCCACCTCTCGGTGCGAGACGATCCCTCGCCTAAGGTTCGATTGGGTTCTCGCCCTAACCTCCCCCTAAACATCTAACAAACACACAAAAATAATACAAGTCTAAGCTCTCACTCAAACTAGTAATTAAACATGGAAATGACTCAAATTACCCATTCAAGCATTTCAACAAACACCTTGTGTGCACAAGACAAGTAGACTACCAAAAGACTTAATCTTTATGCCTAATTACCATAATCGACCCATAAACCTACATTAAATCCCCCATCTACCCTA